>JAJHUR010079190.1:0-102256 GCA_027495735.1 Lutjanus campechanus
TCTGTTGAGTGGTTGTTTTGTTTCTCCTATGTATAAGTCATTGCAGTCCTCGTTGCATTGGACAGCATACACCAGATTGCTCTTTTGTGTGTGTGGTGTGCGATCTTTGGGATGAACCAGTTTCTGTCGGAGTGTGTTGCTGGGTTTGAAACAGCGTTTAATGTAAAACCCATCCAAGGGTTTTGTAGAGAACCCTTTGATATTCAAAAGGTTTAAAGTAAAACTATAGAGAACCCTTTTATGTTCTGATGATCTTACGTAAAAACCCACCCCAGGGTTCTACAGAGAACCTTTCTGTATTTCAAGGATCTTACATAAAATCCACCCAAGGGTTCTGCAGTGCACCCCTATATATGCCAAGGGTTTCATGTAGATCTCATCCAGGGTTCTCAAAGAACCATATTGTACAGATTACACAAATTTTAACAGTCAAATAAAATAGATTGTTAAAGTCTAAATCATCATAGTTTGTATTGAGAAAACATCTTTTAACACAAATGCTTTTATCAATTCTTTAAGAACTCTTTCTTCCAAAAGTAGTTTTTTGGATGAAAAAGGTTGTTTTTTTTTAAATAGAAGGCAGGTAGAACCTCAGCTCTTCAGGAGGAGGAACCCTTCTGGAGCCTTTATTTGGAAGAGTGTACCAATGCAGCGGAGGAACCTGGAAATACTTTATCCACTCAGAACATCATGGCTGTGGATGTTTAACCTCAAACTTGATCCATAAATGTCTTCATTTTACACTTCTGCAGGGCCTGATTAAAAACACAGCTTTCTGTTTCACACCTTTTGCTCCGCCTCGCCTGAGGACATTTCATGCACAGGACCTTAATATGTAGTAATATTTAACACAGATATATCCACCACTCCACACGTGCAAAAAGTACACACACACACACACACACACACACACACACACACAAACTGGGCAGCTAGAGACCAGGCTGCTAAGCACTGCCAGATTTCAATCATATGACTGGCTATTGGATTTCTAGCTGCAGGTTACTGGTGATGAGCAGATCCATATCTAATAGATGCTAATGTGTAATTCCTGTGTGACTCCTGAGTGTGTGTGTGTGTGTGTGTGTGTGTTTCTCTTCTGACCGTACGTGTGCAGCTTTCTGTGTATTTGCATCTACCACTGCGAGTGCACAGTGAGTGAGTGTGTTTAGGTGCTCAGTTTGAAGTGTGTATGAGCGACTCCAGGGAAATGCGAGGTTGCAGCGATGATTGTCAAACAGTCAGTGAATCAGTGAACAGTAGGTGACCGTGGATCTGATTTCAGTCATATTTCACTGGCACAAAGATGTGTCGAGCACACGGGGGCAGTGTACTGTAGGGCTGAACCTGCCCACACAGCCCGTCACGCTCCACATGGGTGAGCAGCTCTAACAATAGACTGACTGTTACAGTGTTAGAGCCAGAGCTCTCCTCACCTCCACCAGCGGAAATCACTGACGGAATTTCTACAACTGGCAGAGCTCTGGCTGAGTGAGACGGCCTCAAGAACAGTAAAATCAGAGGTGGCAAATGTACACATATTTTTTTACTCAAGCAGAAGTACGGACATTTGCATGAAAAAAAGACAGGTGAAAGTACTGATTCAACTTCTTTACTCAAGTAAAAGTAAAAAGTACAGTGTATTCAAAAATGTATAAAAATAAAAAGTAGGCCTCTCAAGGGCATTTCTACTGGTTGTTTCTGTGCAAAGCTAAAAAAACTGAACATTTTCTCCATATCTGAGTTTCTGTCTCTGACTGTTTCATCTTGTTACGTCTTTTAAGTTGTTTTCGTTTTGTTTACATCTTTTACGTTTTCATCCTGTTGCATATTTTCTGTTGTATTCATCTTGTTACATCTTTTATACCATTTTCATCTTGTTACATCTTTTACATCATTTTTGGTTTGCAACATCTTGCTATGTCATTTTGTCTTATGTCTTTTACATTTTCAGCTTGTTCCAACTTTTAAGTTTTTTTTGTCTTGTTACGTCTTTTACATCTTATGTCTTTTACACCATTTTTGGTTTGTAATGTCTTGTTAGGTCATTTTCGTTGTTACCTATTTTTCAATGTTTTTGTCTTATGTCATTTTTGTCTTATGTCTTTTAAGGCATATTCATCTTCTTGTGTCTTTGACATTACGTCTTGTGATGTGTTATTACACTGTTTTACACTTTCATCATATTATGTCTTGTTATGTCGTTTCCGTCATGTTACATCTTTTATGTTGTTTTCGTCTTCTAACATCTGTTGTGTGTGATATGCACTGATGGGTACACTGAGGAATCGTCTTTTCTATGTGCTACTGTCTCATCAGTTTAGGCTGAAATTGGTCTTGATGTTGTGAAGGCAGCATGCAATAATGCAGAATAAAAATAATCAAAAATTCCCCTCAAATGAATCAGAACTAAAGTAACAGACCTGTTTGAAAATGTAAGGAGTAGACAATACAGATATGTGTTAAAATGTAGGGAGTAAAAGTGAAAAGTTGTCAGAAAAATAAACACTCAAGGAAAGTACAGATACTTGACAACTTTATCTAAGTACATTAATGAAGTATTTGTACTTAGTTACTTCCCACCTCTGGGTAAAATACATCCACTTCATAGAGTCACAGCGCTGTATGAAGAATTAAAAGGTTAACCGAACATGTGTGAGTCCAGACAGCTTGTTAAGTCACACATCACACAGAGTTAATGAATATCTCAAATGAATTATGTAACAGTAATTATTTTTCAGTAATCTCAGGCATAGTTGTGTGTGATTTGTCACGAACATGAAGACAAGAATATGAATAACGGTCCAGAGTGTGTGTGGGTGTGTGCATATGTGTGTCCGTCTGGGTGCCGCTCTACTGTAATAACATCGGCAGGTGGCCCAGCCAGCCCTCTACCCACCCCGTCCCCTCTGCCCCCCACCCACCGCTCCACCGCAATGGAAAGCAGGTGTCCGACCCTGGTCTGGGGACAGAATTGAATTAATGTGCAAAAACAAATGACTCCATCAGCAGCGTCTAGAGGGGCCGCAGTGACAGGCCTGCAGTCTCGTACGGCCCAAAGCTGAGCACACTGTCACCCGACACTGGGTCGAGCAGGCTAATATCCACACCTATTACACGAGGATTCATGGGAAAACAACAGCCAGGGCCAAAGGTGAGGATGAGAAAGGAGGGGAAAGCAGAAAGAAAGGAGGGAGGAGTGTGGAGGTTAGGGAGGACAAAGCTGTATTCTTGGAATCACCTAGAGATCTCATTTAGACCGCAACGGCCTGTTTGTCTGTGGTGAACATCCAAAAAGGAGTGCGTTAGTCCCCGTGATCTGCAAGGCTTTGAGGAAATGTTTTGTCTAATTGGAAGCGACGGTAGTCAATACACAGGCGGGATCCCGCCCTTGAATGACATGCCCAACTCTAATACTGTCTCCAATTTCAGGATTACCCTGATAATAACTGAGGCAGCCATTTCCAACATACACACGCACACACACATAGACAGGCTCAACAGGCAGTTCTGGCATTGACATTGCAGCAGGGCACAGAGAGTAAATGTCTGAAACCATTAACTGCATTGCCTCCAATGAGGCTCTCTTGGCAGGGTGTTCATGAGAACCATCTAGAGGAGCTGTAAAAATGACAAAGTCAATATCGAAGATGACCGCAATTACAGGCTTTCAGGGGACCAAACAGTCATTGGCCTTCCTGAGAAGTGTGTCTGCATGTGCGCTGTGAATTTTTCTTTATCATGCCATTTATTAGAGGTCAACCCACACTTTGTGCTCGAACACAGGGTTAGCTGCTGGCATAAACACCACAACAGAGGTCAATTAGCGTTATTTTCTCATTTCTACTTACTGAGTCTATTTAAGTGTGATGCAGACTCGCAGCAGACAGAGAGAGAGAGAGAGAGAGAAAGTGCTCCTGTGAGGGGCGCGAGAAAGGGTGCGTGCAAATATGGACAGATGAGTTGACATGAAATGAACTTCCTTTGACCACAAAGCCTGATGTTATTCTGCAATTCTGTGGTTTACCCTGCAGCCTGGAGATTCTGTTAACAGCACCAGTGTTTCCGCTATGAAATGTCTGTAGGCTACTTTCACTGCACTGCTGTCTATGCAATGTCTCTCCCTTTGGAAACCCCTTTCTGTCGATGAGAAGGGAAAAAAAGAATATCCTGTAAGTCATCTCTTAAAATACTGCCAATTATCTCAAAATAATGATAAGCTTTCTTGCATAGCCAGACCTACCTCCTTATTTTGAGATAGTATCTAACATAGTATATATAGTGCATCATCTTTAAGTGTTAAGTTAAATTCATTATTTCCGTGGACTTAAAATCATTATTTTATTTGATGGCCTTGCTGCTCTGGCATTTGGCCCTCAAAAAATTGACGACACCAAAGGCCAAGTGACCTTGCTCATAAAATGATGAAATTCCAGCCCTGCTCCTCACAATTTGTACAACATTAAAGTGTAACTGTACCCCAGATCTCCACCCACAGTATAATTTCGAAAAATGCTTAAAGTAAAAAAAAGAAATGGGCAAGATGTTGAGAAAGGGGAGCAGGCTGAGGCTGCACATGACAATTGCTGTAGGTGGGCGTGGCCACAACAGCAACCAGAGACAGTTATCATGGTGATCACCACTCTGCAAGCAGTCGGAGCTAACCAACCATTAGCAGCTGCTGTCAGTCAGACTCTCCATGTCTGCAGACAAAGGGAAGCGCTTTGACAGCCAGTAGAAGCACATTTGTGGCCCTTTTGGAAAATGTTTTGTGTTGTACTTGTGTTGCAGCCAGCTAACGCTAGTGGCTCCCCTGTGTCTGCAGGGGAGTGTCAGTGCACCGTAGCCTTGCTGTTGCAATCTGGTGCTGCGTCTATAGCTGTCAAAAGTAGAGGTTTAGCAAAAAGAAGTGTAAATTCCTGTGAATGATGAGTTCTGATCAACATGTATAAGAAAATGAGCTCTGTTTCACGGATGCCACCGAAGAATGGGGGCTGGTGGGGGTTGGCCGCCCAACTCTGCTTCAAGGGCATTCTTCTTCTTTTTTTTATATCAATCTCATGATGTAGAGTCTCAGACAACAGTCAGCTTTGTGCCACCATTGGCCATGCAGGGCTCAAGATGACTTTAAAGCAGTGGGTGTTGTTTTAGCCATTTTCAAACCATGAAATGCTGATTTTTACATATTTATCATGAAATGTCAATATTAACTCTAGCACTGATGTGTTTCACAGTAATATAAAGTAGTTTACAACTGTTGTTTAAGTGCAGTACCTGTTTAAGTTTACTTACTTGCTTTAATAACTCACTTGCTATAGCAGTAGCTCACAAGCAAATGGCAAGAATCAAGCTTGTTCTAATGAAAAATGTTAAAAGCTAAAATTAATAATATCCTGCATTCCATGCTTTATAGCCATCTTATCAGGTTAAAATGATAGTGGCTATGTTTAGTTTAATTCATTCAACATCAAAACACGACTTTGATGTTGTAAGAAAACATTTGTAGGTAGCTAGCAAGCAAAGTGTGAGTGTTCATTCAGTTATGAACAGTGAGTGTTTTGGGGTCACAAACTAAATTGTGTTTAGGGCCTCCAGAATCCTATTGCCGGCCCTGGTTTAACTGAAAAAGTTGCCAAAAGTAATTCTGATTAGAATGTGTCTGAATGAAATGTCCAGTGTCCCTTTTTGCCCCCTGTCTCTTCATCCTGCCTCCATGTGGTTGAAGCTTGTGCTCCCCACAGTGAATACCATTCACATAAATAGGCCGCTAACAGCAGTAAGATCTAGAATGCAGGATGGCTATATTTACAAATGTTTCCCGCTGGTTTCCAGGCAACAGAGGGCTTTCCCCCACGACGAACGCCAAGCTTCCAGTTGCCCCCCCCCTCGCTACCCATCCTTGCTCCTTTTCACCCCCACAACCACCGCTACAGCTACCACTAACCCCTGGTAATCTTATCATCTCCCATCATTATACCCTTCTCCCCTGGATAAAAAAGCAGAGCTGACGTCCCTGAGACTCCCCTGCCCTTAACTCGCCCTCTCGAAACTCTTTTCTATCATTTGGTGATTTGTAACAACCCCCCCGCCCCCCACCCCCCACCCCTCCATTGCTGCTGGAACTCAGACTCAACTTTCTGTCACTTCAAATAACAGCTGGGGGGGGCGGACGGGTTCGGACAGAGGCCACCGTATCCCGTAATGCTCAAGCCAACAGCCAAACTTTGATATTAGGGATTAAGCTCCCGTCGGGCTGGCACAACATGGCGAGGCAAAGCAAGGCGAGGCGGCCCCGTAATTTCAGCCCCCTAATTTGTGAAAAAATGTGTGGAATGACATCAGCACCTATCAAAACAAGACAGAGCAGGGGAGGGAGGGGGGGAAATGGAGGGTGTCCTGGGGATTCTCGCTGGCCGACAGTGGCTGATTGAGTTGGGGTGTGGTGGTGATGAGCTTTAATGTTGTGGTCTGTCAGTGCCGCAGTCTGGCCAGCTCAGGCAGACAGACAGGGGGGGTTAAAGGATGGGATGGATGGGGATCAGATGAAGGCGGGGGGGCAGGCATCTCTATTTCCTTCTCTCCACTAAATCCCAGCTGATGCTGGAAAACCAGTGGCCCAGCATGTGGGGGATGCCTGTGGGTCAAAGTGAGGAGGTGAGGGGGGGGGGCAGTTATCAGCTCTGATAGCATTATCTGGGAGCAAACAGGGAACGCGCTCGGTTGTGATGTATAGGGGCTAGAGAGGCTAGACTGTGGAGCAGAGCAGGCCGGCTGGCCACCGTGTTACGTGCAGGCCCGTCTGCATTTTCAGACTCTCACACTGTCTAAAGATATCAGCCTTCACACACACACACACACACACCACACACACACACACACACACACACACACACACACACAGCCGGCAGTCAGATCATTCATAATACGTGCTTGGCTTAGTGAGTTGACTTCAGAGATGGATCTGTCTGGATCACTGGAGAGGACATCAACAAGTTAATAAGCTTTGAAGGTGCCCTTCCTTATGAGTCATTAACAGGTAACACACTGCCAACTTTGTTTTAATTGGTTAATTTAATAAAGGATCACGGTCAAATCCAAAGTTATAATCATGCAATTAGATCATACATTTAAAACTGTTATAGGCATGGCTGGGTGGGTTTCCAATACAATTATTAATTACTCGTAAAAATGTAGTCAGTAACCTAATCCAAGTATTACAGTAATGTAACTTGATTACTTTCCATTCATTTTGGATTACATAAAAAATTAAGTGAAATTGCTTAGCCTAATATAGTGTTTTATATGCCTTGTTTATGAATTGTTTGTCCAGCTGTTCCTGCCTTTGTAATGTGTGAATGTGTGTTAGTGGTAATTACGCACTTTTATGTCTGTGAAGGTTCTCAGTCATCCAGGTCATGGTATGTCCGTAGCAAAGTTTGTCGTAGGCAACTGGACATGATAGAGATGTCCAGTTGCCTACGACAAACTTTGCTACGGACATACGCACTTTTATGCACTCTTAAATGTACTTTACTAGTTTTATTTAGTTTTTACCCACACGACATCCCAGTATCACCACCTTCAGTCCCAAAATATTTTACAGTAGTAGCAGCAGCAGTAGTAATACTAGTACTGACAGATTAGTTAGCTAACTTCATATCTGTGTAGCTAATATTGGCATTTGGTCTTATCTGTAAATGTTTTTTTAAAATTAAATGTTGAGTCACTGGATGATGACAGTATTTTCACAGCTGAAGGAAGAACTTCACGGCTCTGTGACGTTGTTTCCCTTTTCTAATTTAAAGACAAATTTCCACCCAGTGAAACATTTTTTCACTAGCAGACAGGTGGTGCTGTGAGACTTGCGAAGTGTTGTAATATCTGCACACTGCACATGGTAGTATTAGCACATGGATCCTCATTTTTACTACATGTAATCTTATTAAGTCTTTTTTTTCTGTAACAGCAATGGAATATAGTTACTTTTTTGTATTCTATTCATGTAACTTTGTTACATGTGAACTGTTACTCCTCAAGCCTGGTTATAGACTACAGGACATGGGAAAAAATCGAATCCATTGTTTTCATCACTGTATAATTACCTGAAAATAAGAAATGTTGTCTTTTTGTTACCTTAGAAAGAGTATTTTATATCTACAAGGGCAAGGGCGCAGGTCCTCTACCATGGAGTCCACCATGTTGCACTGCCATGTTTCTATAGTAGCCAATAATAATAAAGGCTTTTGAGTTTCTCCTAAGTCTTGCAACCACTATAGGCTGTCCTATATGCTTGGAAGGGGATAGTGAGGCATAGTCTTACTCACTGAATGTAGACTGTTGACATAAGCCTGCCATTGGCCATCTGTTTCATGCAGCATCCACTATCTTTGTTTGTGTGTCCCATCACTATGGGAAACAACAACAACCTTCGAGCTTGCAACCTACCCTCTGAAAATGGCAAATTCTCTCTAATGGTACAAATGTAAACAAGCTAGCAGCTAATATTTTTTATTTTGTGGGAATTTAGGTGGTACATTGTTAGTCACATGACTAATAGTGTGACTATCTTCTTTGACACCTGTATCGTCCTATGGTCAGCCTCTCTCCAACTCTGGTATGCATTCCTCCTTCCCTGCAAAACCTCCAGGATGAGTACCTGATGGTTTTGCAGGGATTTAGCCATTTTCATGCCAAGGCTTGCCTCCCCATGTGCAAATGTTCCACCAAAACAAGTTACACCCTGACACTATTTTGCAGGGACATTTTTGCTTCACTCTGGCAAAGACGAATGTGATAGCTTTAAAAAAAAAAATCCAAACAAGCCATAGTGGGGTTTTTTTCCCCTATTGCAGAATAATAATGTGTGGAGTCAGACCTGTCGCCGCATTGTTGACACATGCTAGACTCAGCGAGGGGTATTCATTTGGTTGCAATCTGCAACTTCACCACTAGGTGCCACTAACTCTGGCCCTTTAAAGTTTTTGGCAGTTGGAAGTGTTTACAAGAGCAAGGATTTGATGGATCACTCAGCTACCATCCTTTCATTTCTCTATCTGTGTAGCTCCTACTATCTCTCATCACTGAATTTATGACCTCTCTGAGAGGTCATCAACAGGGTTACACGTTTGGCATTCCCAACAGCATAGAAGGAATGAGAGAGAGGGGGAAAGCGAGGGGTGAGGGGGATGAAAAGGAGTGAATAGTAGGTAAGGGAGTGAGGAAGAACAAGAAAGCAGGAGGGAGAAAGAGAGATAACAAGTGGGAGAGAAGCGCTGATGGCTGCAGGTCAAATGCCTGAAAGCAGCAGTCAATAAAACGGAGGCCCACCTTAAAAATGTGATAAGAAATTGCCCTAAGTGTGTGCTATATATCACAACACTAACCCTGCTCTAACTGCCATGTTTTGACCATAGATGGATGTTTTCCACACACATGGCAGGTGTTTTTCAGTGCAAGCAAGTGCAAAATTGCTTTCATTCCCAAAAATGTGGCGAATGTTCTGGTCCCGCTTGTGACTTAAACTAAGGATCTTGTATCATTGTAACCCATGAAGAATAAACAGAGTGTGACTCACTTCTGTTGAGAGAGAAATGTAGGCTGCAATGAAACACAAGAGCGTACACAAACAGCAGGATAATCCATTTTTAAAAGAGAGATTCATTAGTGTCTGATGAACATGTTGAACTTCAGTACACAAAGTTCTGCAATTCTGCAAATGCACCTTGGCGCGAGCTAAACACACACAGCTACAGAGGGAACAGAGGCACAAGTGTTTGGCTTTCATTTCAAAACCCTCTCAAAGCCCTCTAATCACTGACTTACATCAAAACATTCAGGAGTCTGGCTTAATTAGCCAAAATCAACTGGGGCTAAACTGCATTTCTGCGCTGAACACAGTGGAATTCACATTCCACATCGGGGCAAAGAACTTTCAAATATCAACAAAACTGTCAGACCAAATCAGCGTCCCCACTCGCTCTTTGTTTGTTCCATTATTTCATATTCATCAAAAACACCACAATTAATTTCTTCAGTTTAATCACCCTCATCAGCAAACACTCAGAGCTGGATTCAGTTGGCGTGGCCGTTCCCACAGTATAAACAAAGGTATTACAGTGGAGGGAAACTGTACCGCGCTTATCACTACCGTGACTTACACAAACCCCATGGTTGTTGCCTTCAGCGTACCAAATTTGCATGTGATTTCATTAAAAAAAACTTTTTTTTTTCCAATGACAACATTGGCTTTATTTTCAGCTCCTGGCGTTGGGCAGGATAAGCTGCACTGTGATCGGCCCTCAACCTGAAACCTCAGAGTTAATTCGGATTGCGAGAGGACCCCACGGGGGGGTAATGGATATCTCCGTGTGGTATCAGTTGTTCTTATGTGGCCAAATACATCACAAGTTGACAGATGTTCGCTGCGCACTTAGCCGCTGTTGTGTAGGATGTGTTGGCTTGTTGCAGAGGAACAACAGAGGCTCAGAGGTATGTCTGCCCAACACATCATCAATAAATGTGATTGATGATGTCATCAACAGGCCCTAAAGTGAATGAATTTATTACTGTCATCGCACTCAACCACTCAACCCTCAGCTGAACCACCCACACACAGCCAGCCCCCACTCACATACCCATACACATCCTCCCACACATGCTCACTGAAGACAAATAGCTGCTCTCATCCATACGCGCACACACCATACAGATGCTAAGACATCTACACACACACATGCACATGCTCACACAGAGGCACTTAAACTTCCACAAACTGAGCAGCAACCTATTCTTCACCAGAGCCTTTCTTCAACAAGTCACCAAATTTGTCAGCCTGCAGCTCCAGAGGATCCACTGGGGGGGTTGTGGGAATCCTGAAAACAGGCTGCCAAAAAGAAAAATACAGAAGAACAATGAAGAGTATTTTGCATTTAATGAACAGATATTTAATGGTTAACTTTTGTATTTTTTGACCTAGGCCCTATTACGATACGATACGATACGATACGATACGATACGATACGATACGATACGATACGATACGATACGATACGGTTAAAAATGGTACAATATGTTAAAATACGGTATGATATGGGACAGTACATTGAACACTGAAATTCATTTAGCATCCTTGGATAGCTCCACTCTTCCTCAGAAACTTTCTTCAATAAAGTCAGCAAATATGTCGGCCTGCAACTCCAGCATCCAGAGGCTCCACCGTTTGGTTTGTAGGAAAGGGTAACTTGTGTATTTTTCAATCTGGACCCTATATAATATGTAACAGTATAATACGATAATAATATGATACGACACAATACAATTTTATCGTCAGTGACTGAAATTCATTTTGCATTTTTGGGCAGCTCGGTTCAAGAGATTACGCACTAATTAAACACACAGTACAAATATGAGACTTTCCACAAACATACAAAACAGTCATAACAAATATACAGTGCATATCCAGGTTCAGTCAGAAAACTTTGGAAGTCAGTGAGTGAATACAAATTACATGACATTTTTTGTAATTAGTAACATAATCCATTGTATTAAAAAAAGAATGTAATCTAATTTAGAGCTCAATATATCTGTTGCCCGATATATCGGCTGATTACAGCTATGTCAGTCAGTGTCAGCACTGGTATATGTGTTGTCTGATACACACTGATATGAACTTTTCTGTTTTTTAAAGAACATACTGCAGATTGTTGTAGATTTTTTATTTTTATCGACAGCATTTTATGTATATTTGACCATTTTTCTTAATTCAGGTTAAATATATAAATATATTTTGCTCTATTTTTGACTTTAAAAAATTCTTATCTATAATAATTAAAAAATATTTGTGAAAGTTTACTGTTTGTACTGTATATCTTTGTCACAGGTTGAGGATTATTGCAAAAAATGTTTATGCATTTATTCAATATTCTGTATAATACTATAATATATTCAAATATCATCCAGTAGATCAAGATTGGAATTTTTTTTACTCCTTAATATTGGTATCAGCATCAGCCTCGAAAGTCCAGTATCTGTCAGCCCTTATGAATACTTTTGGATTACTTCAGTCTCAAACAGTAAAAATATTGCACCTTATACTTTAAAAAAAAGTGAACACAGCCCCAAAAATTTCACAAATTTTCTTTCTTCTATAATATTTCAAAACATCTTCAGTGCAAATAAAATATAATTTTGGATAAGGGTCTTTTTACCCAACAGGTCTGCCACAAAGTGGAGCACTTGTCTAAGAAACCCTGTAAGTCAGACGTGCTTTTCAGGAGTTAACAGAGTATTGGCTATGATTTTTTTTTAAAAATCAGAATTTAAAATTGCCACATTTTTAAAGATGTAATAAAAAAAGTAATCAAGTACTCCTTGACAATGTAACTATAATCTTATTGCACATTTGTTTCAAATGGAATCTGGGTTGATTATTTTTTGTAATCTGATTACGTAATCCAGATTACATGTAATCAGTTACAACCCAACCCTGTACATATCACATTATATCCTCTGGCTTTAGATCTCAGTCTGCAGCAACTGATTTTAGTTTAGCAACAACATAGACAGATGTATAAAAGAATTCTTCAGCCTGTTGGGTGTAAATGGTGGGACTTCTCTGTCTGCTGGAGGACAGAAGTTGGTATTCTCCATTTAAAACATGCAAGCACCCCATGTATACACACACACACACACACAGACACACACACACACACACACACACACACACACACACACACACACATGTTTAAGCTTCCAAAAACTGAGCAGCAACCTATTCTTCACCAGAGCCTTTCTTCAACAAGTCACCAAATTTGTCAGCCTGCAGCTCCAGAGGATCCACTGGGGGGGTTGTGGGAATCCTGAAAACAGGCTGCCAAAAAGAAAAATAGAGAAGACAGGGGGGCATGAGACACACACATACACACACATGGGTAAAGGAATCAGAGAAAGAGACAAGGAGAAGACAGGAAAAAAAATGGAGAAAAATATTAACCCTTGGTGCCTGAGATCCCCGGCAAATAAACACCTCCCCGTTCGATCCCTGTGTCTCTATCGTGCTGTAAAATCTGGTGAACAAATTTAAAGGGGTGGGGTGTGTGCGTGTTTGAGTGTGTGTGTGCGTGCGTGCGGGGCAGTCTAATATTTCTACCGTGACTGAGATCCAGGAAACTGCTCCATCTGCTACCAATGTAGCCACTTCCATTAAATTTCCTCCCACAAAAGGGCATCACAGAGAGCCCATCACTTCTGAGTCTTTATCTTTGGCCTGCTTAAAGCCTCTCTGGAGGCGGGCCCCCCACCCCCTCCACCTCACCGCACTAGCCAACACGTACCTCCACCCATCAGATAAAAACCTATTTATCCTGCGCGCAAACACCATGGCTGCAGCGGTCACAGCAGAGCAATGTGTGTCTGAGAACAAGCTGAGGTAAGAAACTCACCCTGCTCAAAAGACAAGAAAGAAACCAAGCAGATAAGATTCTCTGCTACTTGTAATGCTGCAAACTTGACCTCAGATTGCTGCGTATTGGCTTCATCAGATTTAGTGCTCCTGTCAGTGGATATTGGACACCTCGAGGTTGCCATTACACGTCCTACAAGGGCCAGAGAAGCATCTGCAGGCCGATACTGTGTCTAAAAAGTCCGCCGGAGGGTCACAACCTCGACTTCGGTCCAGACAGCCTGCACATGACCCTTCTCTCAAGTTCTGGGTGAACAGCAGTTCACTCGTTTCAAAAATAGATTTTCATCTCGAGGACTCGAGAGCAATATCAGCCCACTCTGTCGCTTACATTTTTGGTTCCGCTGGGTGGAAGGGAAAGACGGGGTGAGCACTGACAAATAAACACCACTCACCATCACAGACCCAGGCTGAAGAGGCCAGGACAGGCCCTCCTTCTCCTCCTCCTCCTCCTCCTCCTCCTCCTCCTCCTCCTCCTCGCTGCCCTTCTAACATTTATTCACCTCCCCAGTGGAAAGAATAACAGGCTGAGGGTGAGGTCCAGTTGGTGTAGGTGGCCTCTGGAGGTTGTAGAGCCCCAAAATCCTCTATTCACATCTGTCGAGTGTTACAATAGAGTATGTGGGAGGATTAGAAGAAAATGTCACTATTAATTAAATATATGTAAGCTGAATGCCTTGAAGGGATAGTTCAGATTATTTTTGAAATGGGTGTATGAGGTGCTTATCAATAGTCAGTGTATTGCCTACAGATGACAGTTGGCACACCCCAGAAAGGAGAAGCAGGAGTACCAGTTCTTAAACTAAGCAAAAAACTGCTGTTGACTCTGTCTGCAGCAGTTTATAGCACAGCAGCAGCTAAATGTATTTTAGCCTTAAAAAGACCCATCCAAAAAAATCAATATCAGTTTAAGTGTACACTACATTTAGAATATTTTCAGTGTTTAACTTGCCATCAGACAGCCTTTTATGACAGGAAAACACTGTTACATTAGCCAAATATCACTCTCTCCAAACCAACCAAATTCCATTGGCAAAATCAATAATTTACCTCGCCAAACATGGGAGTCGCTGGTCTACCGCTGCCTCAATCTGTTTGTTTATTTGAGTCATTGTGTGACTGTGGTGCTTTAAAATGTTAGTTCTGATTCACTAAAGCCAATCAATAACACAAACAAGTTTTGTGGAAGGCAAACAGCTCTTATGTTCTGCAAGGTAAAATGATTGATTTTGCCAATGGAGTCTGGTTGAGTGAGAGAGAACAACATCTGGCTTATATTACAGTGGTTTACCATTGGAAAAGGCTGTCTGATGGCAAGGTAAAAATTAAAATATTCAAAATATAGCATACAGTTAAATTGATATGTAACTTTTTTGGTGGATCTTTTTAGGTGGCTAAAACATTTTGCTGCTGCCCCTGTTCACACCAGTGTATTACTTAGCTTCTGTGCTGGTCAGGGCTGGGTATCATTTAAAATATTGTTAAAGTCATACCAATACTAATGGAGCGCTTCATTCAATACCTTTTTTCAAAGGTTCTTCTTAATGAAGAATGCTTGCAATGAGCTGCTGCAAGCAAAACCATGCAAATAGTCTTTTTTTTTCTGGAGTGTATTGATCCCCACCTACTGTAGGTAATACACTGACTATTAATAAATACCTCATACAATTGCACTTCAAATAATCCTAACTATTCCTTTAATAAAGGGGCAGTAAAACAAACTTTTTGGGGCTTTTTTAACATGCAAAAACTCACATTTTCATTTGTTACATAAAATATATGTTAGATGAAGATGAACTTGAACTTCATGACTGCTGCATTTGGACCAGCAGTAGTCTCTAACTCTGGCTCAGACACCTCTGAGGAATGTCACCCATGTGTGAGGGTGGGTGAGGGCGGCGGGGCTGGGCCTGGATGGATGGATGGCTGCAGCGGCAGAGACTGAAATAGCAGAGGCATTTAAACAAGTTAACTAATCAGCGCTCATTATAGACGATGTCTAGCCAGAACACAAACAGAGGCTCAGGGAAGGCTCAGGGTGAACTGACACTCTGCAACAACTGAGCGACCGGGGTTGTTAACTGAGCGGGCACGAGCCAGGCTCAAGCTTAACCCTGTAAAAAGTTTGATGATGTTTATTAAAAATACTGTATGACGCAGTATGATTGAAGTTCTTGAGCCATGCTTTTGCAAGTGAAGTTGGCTCCTTGAAATATAATGGCAACATCAAAAATTTTGTCTGTCTTTCAAATATTGATTTAGTGTTACTTCAAAAAAAGAAATTAAATTAACCAGGCATTTAGGCATTTTTCAACTTGGACCCTATTTTCTCATCTTTTTGTGCCTAAGTGACTAATGGGGCCAGCAAGTTTTGATATTGATCCAGTGTCTGACAGCTTAATAAAAAGGATCGCTACAGAGATAGAGCTTTTTGTTAACGAGTGAAATATGCTTTGTTTAACCAGAAACAGCTGTTTAATTGTTCTCGCCAAACTGACCAGACTCCCTTTGCAAAACTGCAACTTTAACATCATCATCTTCTTTCAAACTCTTTCAAACAAAATAAAACGCACCAAAAACATTTTGGCTCGTCTTTCCACTTTTCCAACAAACATCAAGACTGGTCTGGTCAAAATAAAGCATTTATTCACAGTGCTAGATGTGAAAATATCAGGAGAGGAGCGGGAAGGAGGTCGGACATCAGACATCCAGCAGGGAGAAATGGCATCTAAAGCCAAAATATTTTCACATCTACTTCAGTCAATTAAAGGTTTATTTAAAGCAAACCAGAGTTGGTGATTGTTGGAACAGTGGAAAGACAAACACATATATTTTTGGTGAGTTTTATTTTGTTTCTGTCACATTTGAATGAAGTTTGTTTTAGGATGATAAAATTACCGTTTCTGTAAAGGGAGTCTGGTCAGTTTGGCGAGGGCAATAAAACAGCTGTTTCTGGTTGAACAAGACATATCTTACTCTTTAACAAAAAGATGTGTCTCTGTAGTGATCTTTTCTATAATGTTGTCAACAATCTCAGCCTGTCAATGGTAAAACGAGCACTTTTAGTGAACTTATTTTGATGATGCATGGTTGCCCGGAGAGATTATGTTGTAGCTTAGCTTTGTTTCTGTTACAGCACTTTCCCACAGTACTGGATCACTTTTCACAAATTGTTGTGGGACAGTAGGGTCCAGGATGAAAAATACCTCTAACGTGTCATATTTAGAGATTTTGATGTGTCCTTCAGACGACCTCTTTTGTCCAAACTGAAATATCACAACAATTATTGGATGGATTTCCATGGTCTTCATAGAATGAAGTTTACTCACTTTGGTTATCCCCTTGCAGATAGACATTTTTGGTTTTGGTCTTCTAAGCAATTGGATTGATTGCCATGACACTTGGTTCAGGTATTCATGGTGCTCAGATGATGAATCTTTTGGTAAACCCTCAACGCCACCATGATGCTGATGCGTATTTTTGAGTGAAATGTCTCAACAACCACTGACCATCGTCAGGTCAAATTTTTTATTGGCCCTATACTTTGGTTTAGGATCAAACTACCTGCAAAAATAATGGTATGCTCGTCATCCTCAGCTGTACTTTCTGTTTAGTGGTGATGAGAGATTGTTAGCATGCTAACAAGCTAAAATAAAGTGCTGATCCTGGTAATTATTATCTGCTAAACATAAGCACGTTAGCTTAGCTATTATAAAAATGTTAGCATGCTGACTTTAGCCTGTAGTTTAAAGGGCCGCTACAGCTATGTAACCCTGTACAGAACTGCTAGCTTGGCTGTTGTTAAGATAATTGCGGGCACAGTTACATGTTGTGTCATATCTGCCGCACCAAGATCACATAGACCAAATGCGAGGGGGGGAAAAGAACATATCACGCATTAAAGTGTCTAAAGATAAGAATTATTGCCTTTTAATTATTATGTATTTTGATTATTCTTTGTTTTTTATGAACAAATGTTTTTAATACAGTTAGGGAGACAGTGGATATTTTTTTGAGTGACAGTCAGTGAGCTCTGCTCCTAATACCCTTTGAGCCCAACAGCACTCTTCTCCTTATCTCAAAAGATAATGAGAGATTTCCAAACATGGTTGGTAGCCACTATCAGGATCCTCGGATTGATTTAAAAAAAAAAAATCATATGTAATGCCTTCATTATGTAGCAGCCTGTGGCTTCCAGAGGATGGAGAATGGCACCAATAAACAATTCACCTTTGTACTAGGGAGTCACTGTGAGTGTCGGTGATGGCACAGGCAGAGATGGGAGTAGGATAAGGGGACCATACAGATAGCAGCAGTACATATTTACATAGATCCATAAGGTCAACAAAGTATCATGAGACTCATTTTGAAAGCAGGGTTTATATAAAAGATTGATTTTGTAATAATAAATGACGGAGGGATGTAAAAGTGCACAGCAAAAAGGAGAAACTGTCAGTCAGTGACATTCAAAGGATTAGGGAGCAACTGTTTATTGATACAACAACCTCTCCTTATCATATCACAATCAATATTATACAGCTGGGCACATCCCAGAGTAGTTAAACAGGTGCACTTTATAATCTGAACTCTCTTTGTCCACCTCTCACTCCTCCTGCAGGCCTCATTGCTCTAATGGGCCTGTTAGCTGTTGGGTCATCAGCATCGGACCATCGGCCACGCAGGACATATACTAGATGGTGACTGCGATATGTTTTGGTCAACTTATCGATGTGGAAGCCAGATAGCAGCCCTATCATTATCTTATCGCAGGCATCTGCTTGCACAGAGGATCTGCTGCCCTGCTCTGCTGACAATCAGCTCATTTTTATGCTCCCAATCGGTGCTCTTTGAAAGGTCATAATGACGGCCATCACAGCATAAGCTAATGAGGTCACCGTCCAAACACATAGGGGAAAAACACAAATACATATCGCCTACTCGCATGGACATGTGCACGTAGACAGGCAGATGTACACATACAAACGCATGCAAGCACATTAAAGCTCTTTCTCTGTCAAACACACACACACACACATGTCTGGTGAGAGTGGAGAAGTATAGGAAGAGTCAACAGACAGCAGACAGTGAAGGTAAACGGCTGGCTCCAGTCTGGAGGAGTTTGGGTGTTATAAACTCTACCAACATAAAAGCATACACACAGAGCGAGTCTCTGCACGGAACAAAACATATATATATTAAATCTCTATTGACACAGAACAATGACTGAAAGATGTGTTTCTTAAAGTACAAGTGACTTTTGTGGATTCATATGTTACAATATGTTACATCACCATATCAATTTTATTCAGCTGTATTACGAATTTTTGGTTAGAGATGGATAACCATGTTTTTTTCTGATATGGAATCATTATACTGTAAAATCAATGCAGTTGTATCATACTTTAAAGCTACTACAATAAGTTTTTAACTGATTAAAACATTCTCAATTCAATACTGATGCTTCTACACATAATCAAACCATCAAACCGACCATCCATGAGAAGACTGGTTATTTCTTAGTGCCTGCCATTCTCTGTGAAATCACATGAAAAAAGCCAGGCAAAGTTACAGTGAGTCACACATTAGCCAGTTAAAAAGAAGCAAGAGGAGATTTGTATTCAGATAAATTTATTTCTGACAGTACTGTGTGATTAGGGCAGTAGTGCCACCGCTTTTGTCTACAGCAGCCTCCAAAAAATAACAAAATAGAAGTGTTCCTTGTGGTAGCTTTAACTGCTGTTTACTTTTACTTGTATCAGTTCACATAAAGGTCCAGTGTGTAAGATTTATGGGAATTTTTTGGCAGAATGTGACAGAATAGAATGTAAAATGTAAAAAAAAAAAAGAAGTATGTTTTCATTAGTGTATAATCACCTGAAAAAAAGAATTGTTGCGTTTTCTTTAACTTCGAATGAGCCGTTATAGGTCTTCTTCCATGGAGGGCAACATGTTGCACCATCATGTTTCTAACCAAACAACTGGCTCCAGACGCAGTCTTTTGCATTTTTTTTAAATAAGTTTTGCAGCCACCATAGTCCTGGATGGGGAGGGTGAGGTGAGATGTTTGCATTCTGCAGATGCCACTAAATCCCACACACTGGTCTTTAAAAGGTGTTTTATGTAACACCAAGCTGTTCAAAAATGGGTATTGCATTCCAAATTGAAAATATTAGAGTATCCCTTCCTTCCCAGACTCAAAGCTCAGGCAGGTTGCCTGCAGGCTGCAGGGACGCTGAACCCACATTAGCGCAACTTTATACTTTGACAGTGACAATCCTGCTCCACTCCACATCCTGCCAAAACAATGGGACATCATTACTTGATCTGGCAGTGATGTAGGCTAGTTGATAGCTAAAATGAATGACATAAAGGCAAAAATAGCCAGTGGAGGATGACAAATTGTGCATCGTTGAAGGCCAAGTTGGACGTTTGGAAGGTTCTTGTGCGCTCAAAGACTACCGAGAATAATGCTGTTAGTGGCTTTTCTTCAAAAGGGTAGACTTATTGTCTCTGTGGTAACACATCGACAGCTGCAGGATGTGTGTGTAATCATGGGTACGGGTCGGGTCACATGGTTCATATTCACGGTTCCAGCGGGTGTTGATTTGTCTTGGCGATAATTGGTTCTGGTACTGTCTGTAATGTTGTTGTCGGGGAACCCAGTATCTCAATTTAGCATGTTTTCTTAATCTCTGATGACATACCATGGTCATTTTATGAATTAGGACATTAATGTATTACACAGTTTAATTTACAAAATTACTGGTGTTCCAGATATTCACAGTGCGACAATTAACTCAAGTAATGACACAAAAATAACGAATAAAAACAAAAGACATTTGAAAAAAACGTATCGCATAGACATAATAAATAAATGTAAATGTTCCTTTAACCCTTGAAACAGTTGTTGAAGTATTAAGTAATATACAAGATGTAAATGAAAATTGGAATTCCTTTAAATACTACTAAAACTACTGTAGGTAACTTCTCTAAAATAACACTTTGTCATATTTGCTGAAGCTGTCACTACATCCTGGGGATTCCCAGGCGGTCAAATACGGATGTTTTGGGTTGGAAGCCGCCTCTGATTGGTTGTTTTCATTCAGGCACAGTGGATTCTTGTAAATGCCATTAGGAGCACTAGGAGGAGCCAGAGGAACCTGATTTCTTTTTTTTCACATGTTATTTGTCTTATGTACTACTGGCACAGTATAGAAACAGTTTCAGCATATATGATAAATAGTTACTTTTAGATGAGTTACTTACTATATCTTGAAGTAAAAGTGGGACAATATAAACTTGTTTATTACCAATGAATGAAATGTTGTAGGTGCTTCTGTGAATATTACAGTTCTCCTTTCATTAGGGCTAATCTAATGACACTGATAAAGCAATAGACTGAAACAGATAAAGACTTTATTTTGAAGATATGAACAGTGCAAGAGTCCTTTAATCAGGAAGACAGAGTGAAAAAGAGTTTCAAAGTCCCTTCAAGAAATCAATGGACAGTAGCTCTGATAACGCCTCACTACAACATGTTTATTTGGGTTTTTCTGGCTTATTCGCCTTGTTGGGGGACACTACTGGTGCTGTTTCTCCTCTAAACATGTGAATAATAAAGATAGATATGCAGCAGATAACATTCAGAACACGGGACAAAGTCTACCCAATCCACCCAATAAATGAAATTTTATCATTGGGAAAAAAAAAAAAATCAAAATGTGCTCCGTCTTAATCCCTTTCATACAAATGTGCCATGTCATTGGGCAGACAGCTGATAAGAGCGACAACACCGACACCCATGTATTGCCTCATATTGCTTCTGAACTTGCAGATACATACAGTTATTATCTGAATGAACTCTGTTTGAGGACAACTCAAGAAGATGTGTGATAAAATCGTACGATATGATTAGAAACTACCATGCTGACTGTGCTGTACACAACTGAAGATGCACAGGAATTTTTTAATCATCAAGTTTTATTGCATTTGCTCCCAGCTGAGAGACATCTTGATAAAGTGCCACTATCATTTTCTCCTCTGTGCATCGGCCGCTGTGTGTGTGTGTGTGCGTGTGCGTGTGTGTGCTTCCATGCTGTTTGTGCAGCCACAGAAATTCCAGGGTTGCTTGAGGTTAATAAAACTTTTTTGGGACGACTTTTTCACATATTGTAACAATTTTGACTGCAAAGCCCAGATGGCGGTCTATTTTATTAAACAAGATTAATTTTCCACTCATGAGTTGACTGGCTAGGAGGCCATTCTTGGTCCAACTATGACAGGTTGTAGTGTGTTCAGCTGGATTAGGCCTGGCATTTCATCATGGTGATTTATGCCTTACATAAAGAGACACTGACACGGATTCACTCTGACAAATCTGCATGTATAAAATAGAAATACTGCGAATGTGACTCCAGCTTCATGTCGAAACCCATAATAAGTTTTCCTCTTTTATGAAACTTTAAAAGTCAGCCCATTTAATTATGTTTACCGTTCTTGTAAATCATTTTTAACAAACAGCAAAAAAAAAATTTAAGCATCAGATTTGAATTATCGATTGTGTCTTTCTTTGAATACTCTTTAATATACAGTGCTCAGCTTGTATAAACTATAAAAATGAAAAAAGGTGACAAAACTCAAAATTTCAAGGCAATTTACTTTAATAGATGTTTTGATCCAAACTCAAATTCTTGAAGTTTTGAAAAAGTTTTTTTCAACTACTCATTTCTTATTGAGATAATTTAATTTTAAATTAATATTATTGTCATTAATAGAATGTGCCAAAACATATGTAAATGAAAAGGAGGGGGATGGCTTCACTGAGACGATGTAAGGGTATGTGTAGGGGTTAAACATGAATAGAAATGAAATTAAATTAAATTAAATGAAATTTAATGTAAAGACAAGAATAGCACATATGTACAAAGAAGCAATACAAATAGCAATACAGATAATATTTGTAAATATTATAGTTTTATAACTCTAAATAAATTGTTCTTGGAAAATTATTAAGTAAAATTTGTTAGCCCTAATTTTCAAGCACCAAAATAATGAGAAATCATGTTCCCACTTCACTGTGAACAACCATTGAAACAGAATTTTCGTTCCAGGTTTCTAAGTTTTTCTAAAGAAGAAAAGTAAATTGTCTCAACAAAAGATTGCTGGTTGTAAAACTTTGTTTAGTTTATTTCAAAATTTAAGAGTTTGAGTTTGATTTAAAACTTAAATCTACTGAAGGAACTTGCGTTGAAATTCTGAGTTTTCTCAACTTTTGTTTAGTGTATACACTCTGCAAATCAACACACATGCTGCATGTTTCACAAAATCTCAGCAGGAAAAAAAAAAAAGCAAAACGCGTGCATGGCTCACAATATGTGAGACCCCTGAATTGGCAGACAGGCGAGTGCTGACAGCACTTCCTCATGTCCTACCACACTAAAAAAAACATTGTGTTTTTCACCCTGAAAACATTATCAGCTTCGGCCCGAAGCCCACTGCCTCTGTGCTCAAAACAAAACAAAAAAAAAAAGCTTGAGTACGAAAGAGAAAATTCCCAACATTTCAAGATAAGAGTCGGTGATGATGCGCCGAGCCAAAAAAATGTGAATGGCGTCCTGCTTTTCTGCACCTCACCCTCCTATCAATAGAGGTCTAGGATGAGCTCCAAATAAAACAATCTTCCCCCTGCCTGGAACGCATCTTAGGCTTTATTGTGAGCAAAGGTCTGCAACAGCTGGCACTGAGAGGCTCGAGGCTGAAATAATCTTATCTGCCATCAGCTATAAATATTTGACAGAGAAGGGAGAGAGATGAGGAGAGAGGAAGAGGCGAGGAGGAGGACAGGCAGGGGCGGTGGTGGGGTGGCGGGGGCGTCTCAGGGACCCTCTGAAAGCCCAGTGACAACTGCGCCTTGGAGATTTCTAACAAATTAAAAGTCCGGCCAAGCTGAGGATTTGCTGGTCTCTTCGAAGCAGGAACAGATTAAGATGCACTTTATAGGCTTGTTTTTGGCTCTTGGCTGGCCAGTCAAAGCTGCAGCACAGCACAGACTGTACTTCCTTTACTCTCCATGTTCCTCATCACCATCACGAGCTCATTCTTCTGTATGGAAACACAGGTGGTACCACAAATAAACACTATAAAACCGTCTGGACAGCGTTTATATTTGTACAGCACTCCCATAACACTCCTAATCAAAGGAAACAACCCCCAAAACACATTTCAGGTGGTCTGTGTGAATGTGTGTGGGTAGATGACGGGGGGGATGGAGGGGGTCATTCTATTCTTACATCCAACTACGTCAGATTTTTTTAATTCATTCCATATTACCTACTGACTTGTTCTGTTTCGCTCTCCAGCGCGTGGTCCAAACCCTCACACAAAAGGAGAAGATTATAGGAAGAGTGGAAAAACAAAACTAATTACTGGAGGTATTTCAACCAGCCAATGCTGCTTAAAATGTAATTACATGGGTTTAGAGCTCTGGCTGAGGCCGGGGTGGCTGCAAATCTCACACTGGCAGACCTGTGCCCAGTGTAAAATCTGACTGCCTCTGAAAATGGGACAGGGTCCGGGTGCGGACGAAGAGATTAGTTTTATGTCACAGTCGTCCGCTTTAAGAAAGTTAAAAGAAGTCGAGGTTCCCTGAACTTGATTAAGAAAGTTGTAGTGCCCACAGCAAGACCTTTAAAGGAATAGTGTGATATTTTGAGAAATACACTTTCTGGTGGAGACGTAATCTTCATTTATATTCAAAAATAGGCGCGACGATCTAACTGTCAACTGTGTAACTGTTTACGTTGGCATGGTTGTTAGGCAACACATCCATTAGAGGGCACCGTTCTCTTTCAAAAATTACCCAAAAGCAGAAGAGTCAGAAGTTTTCTGACAACAACAAACTTGGCGACACTGAAGGAAGTTGTAATAATGAACCTCTTAAAAAAGAGATAAAAGCGGAGGCAGCGTTGTTAACGGCAGTGGTCTTTAAACACACTGCCACATTTAGACAGATAATTCTCCCCCCGCACAAAAACTAAATACACTTAATGTATTACAAATGTAATTTAAGAATATGAAAGTTTTTACAAGTATTCTTGTACTTTTTTTGCTTAATTTAAAGTAAATAAATTAAAGTGTACTTTAAAAGTGTTATTCAGAATATAAATATAAATGTACTAAAAATAAATATTCTAACTGCAGTACTTAAAATGGTATTAAAGGAAGTGTACTTTATCATAACTCTGTTGTAAATTGTACATTAGTGTTCAATTTAGTAAACTAAATTGCAAATAATAATAATAAATGATAGTTATAATTATTTTCCTTATTATTATTCTTATTTATTGTCGTTTATTATTTATTTAAGTGCATTTTAATTTAACTTTATTACAAGTGTATGCCTAAAAAAAGTCCACTACAATATAAGTTAAGGTGAACTTAAGTGTACAATTACTAAACTAAAATATAGTACAAAATTAGTTGTTCAGAAAGAGAAGACTTAAAGTTAACTAATTATTAAGGCACTTGAAATATATTGATGATCAGCCTGACTGATCTGAAGTACTCTCAGGTATGCAGAAATTTCATATACTTGACATGTGTTTTTTATCACAAACTAATCGACAACAAACATCATTTCAAGCATTTGGGGACTTTTAAAACTTCCTCACCGTGTCCTGTGGTTGTGTCTTGGTTGAACTATTGGACACAGTGCTACACTGCCCCCATGACTAGAGGTTCTGCTCCATTTTGTCTGTGTCCGAAAGCTTTCAAAAAATCTATACAAATACGGATGAAATGAATGCAGCGTATACAGGCAGAAGACTCCGTCTGTATCTGTGTGTGTATCTAATTTTTTGCATAAATGAGCCTTCAGATGAGAAACTTGATGTCACTCTCATGTCTGTCCATTAAATATAAGGCTACAGGCAGCAACTGATTAGCTTAGCATAGCATAAAAACTGGAAAGCAGCTAGCTTGCCTCTGTCAAACAGTTAAAAAAAAATCCCACCCAATCCTCACCAGTAAAACATGCGTGTTTGTCATGCAAGCGGCATATTCCAAATGATATGTATGTTTATTGTTCGAAGGCGCCCCCTAGTGGAACAAGAGAAGTATGAGCAGCAACAAAGTTAGCATATAGAGAACATGAGGTGGGTGTACGGCTTAACCAAGCACAGGACTTTCATCCAGGAGACTGGAACTTGGATCCTGTGTGAAACGTATGTATTAAGTAAACACGGAGTTATTTCAAGTTTTGGGTAACGAAAATTTTGTTACGGACATGACTTCAATCATTCCCATCATGTGACATATGCAATGAAGTTATTTTAACCCAAACCGTGATATTTATCTAAACCTAACCAAGTAGATTTTGTGCCTAAACCTAACCAACCTGCGACTGTTTTATGACATAAAACCACATGTGTAATGTCACGTAATGTCACACAGTTCAGGTCTTTCATTCCACTAGTAATATATATTCTTCTGGGAATAATTGGCAATCAGCCTGTTCTGTTGTGCAAATTTACGTTACATCTCATTTGAAGTTTCATTTGAAGGTTAAATACGGAAGTATCCTCTTGTTTATTGACGCCGTGCTCTGCAAAGTGGTCCAGTATATCAAGTCATGTCATCTTTTTTACAGGTTTTTATGCCGTTGCTAACAAGCCTATAAACGCCCTTAAAACAAACAAACGTTCACTTTAAAACATCGTGAAAATTCTTTACATCTTTACAAACTTTTTTTAAAAACGCCACAACACAGGTAGCGACGTTTTACAAGGACATCTAGTCGTTTAATCACCAATTAACTACTGTAAACTGTTATCTTTGGGTGAATGCACCTTTGAACGCTATCACAGGTGAAGAGACGCGCACAAAGGGTGGTAAAGCCATAAAATTAGGGTAGCTATTTGACAAAAGGCAGATACAAGTCTGTATAAGGCAGAGGTGAAGGCTGCGCGCTCACAGAGCTGATAAGGGAGGCTCATCTTTCCTCACGGCACTGGCAGTTGGAGAAGTCTTTAAAGTCGAGATAGTTATCTGTGGTAGCTTTTTTATTTTCCATCCATAACGTAGTGAGTGGACGGTGAAAATCAGTACCACAGCACGTGCAGTTCTTGTAATGCATCATCATTTTTTCTCTGATATCTAATGAAAAATATGCGAGGGGAAGAAATCAAATGAATACGGGAGTTTGGAGCGGAATAATCCTTCTCCAGCCACCTTTAGCCCACATCTAATTCATTCATGTGTAGGAGTGAAAGATCCAAACATTTCATAAGAGCATCTACCTCAGCCAAAGCTTAACCTCTTTTCTAAAAGGGGCCCTGCCTGCCTGTCTGCTTATGCAATATGACAGTAAAACTCCAACCATAAACTACTGTTTATGCCCCTGCTGTAAAAGAAAGGTGTGTTTCCTCTGCCCGGTTTACTGCACGTCCTCTGTAGTCCTTCCATCAGTCCACAGTCTTTTATAAGACTGTCTGTAAAAAGAATCAAATGCAAATGTTTGGGAATAAAGAGCAAACACGAGCCACTGTGCTTTCCATGAATGCAAAGTTAATTGCGCTGTTAAACTGAGGTATGACATGATCCTATATGACCTGCTGCCTTAAAACACGGGGGTGTTTTGTGTGCTCTTGTTTGAATTCTGCAATATGAAATATAGTTTGCATCTTTCAGTAAGTCAATTACAGCCCTTTTCCATCATCTCCCACTTGGCAACACGTGTTCAGGCTTACATTAAACCGAACAGGAGAAGAAGAAAGTGTGTTACCCGTTATTGGAAGTGACAAAGAAGCAACCCGCTCTCTTTCAGTCAGCTCCTGTCTCCAGCTTGATGATATATGCTGAGGGAAAGTGTTCCAAAAGAAACAAAAATCAGTATTTAAAGTGTCACGGTGCTATTAGAATTGCATTAAAAACCTGTGTAAATATGCCAAGTCCCTCGGCAGACTCAGCAGCGCAGAACAGGACTTCCTCCTCGAGAATGTAGATGGAGTTTTGGAGAAGATGAAGCACACAGGCCGGGGACTGGGAGGTGATTTAATACAGCTAGCATTTCGAACAACAAAGCACAGACAAAGCAGCCGCTTGGACGGCGCTTCAAAGCCCAGTGTGCTAAACACTTGCAGAAAGACATTCTTTGGACTCGTGATCATTTGAAATAGCGGGAAAGAAGAATTAGGGAGGAAGTTGAGGAGGAGGAAGGGAGAAGAAGAAGAAGGACGAGAAGAGGAAGCCAAACACACAAAACTGTCAACCTGATGATACCGCAGCGACATGAAAGGGAGGGGAAAATTCGCCGCCCACTTTCATTGAGTTTCGGGTTAATCTGCGGCGTCCATCCTCTCATCCCATCATCCCCGCGTCTTCCTGTCAGCTGAGCAGCCCACAGATCCGCGCGCCGCCGCCTCTGCCTCTGCCTTTCGAATTAACGATAATTCAACGCAGGTCAGCCGGTGTCCTGTGCCTCCAAATGACCCGATGCACGCAGTTAAGCAGAAGCGCTGACTCAGCAGCGGGTTTAAGTCCCATCTTCAGCCAGAACTCGTCTCTGTCTCTCATCAGGTGGCTCAGTTCAGTTCCTGTACCAAATCTGAAACTCTGGCAGGCCGTTTTTAGGCCTGCTGGATCAGAGCTCACTGGCACCGACATCTAAGAGCCTGTACACAATATAATGTGAAATAATAAACTTCCTCAAAGTATCAGTTCTGTAAGTCCGAGCCAGTTTAGCATGTGGTTTAAGCAGGCTTTTGTTTAAAAAATTAATGGCAGATTGTTAGGGACACGTCATTATTAAAAGCAGATCAGATCTATCTGCAGCTCCATGTATGTGGACTGTACTCGATTACAGTCACACCTTGGACAACAGAGGGCACCAGCTGTATTTTCTCTGATTGTGTTACACACAGACGGGGAAACACCACATTCTGACATTTAAAGAAACACAATTGTGGTTTGAATAAAGTTATTCTCGCTGGGAGAGGCATAGTTAAGACATAAAAAGACAAGTCAAATTCTATTGTGTCCCACTTCAAATGAATATGATTTCATTATGCAAATAAGAGAAATGAAAAACTTAAGTTCTGTGGACCAGACTGTCCAACAAATTTCTGTCTGTGGGAGATATGGAGGTCACCCATTCTTGAGAAGTGGGACAAATCATGTCCTACCAAAAAAATGTTAAGAGCAACGCTCCAGTGTATTCTTTAAAGATCATGTTAAGCAACAATAAAAGTGTGTTCTGAGTTTGCCAAACCACAGAAACCAAATTTGAATGATTAAAAGAATCACTGAGTGTATAACAGTTTTAAACAGTTTTCTCTGCTCTGAAACGCTGGGGGCATGTCTGTTCTGCTGTCTGAGTATCCAACACCACTACAACCTGAAAATGACCTGAAACATTGACGCTCTGTCTAGCAGCTTTATTGGACATGTGTTTGAGCCACCAGAGCCGGAGGACGGTGACAGGATGGTATTTTTCCTTCTTCTGTGTCGAGTTGTTGGAACTGAAGTGAGCTGAAGTGAACTGCTGGGTTGATTTAGACTGAGAGAGTCGCTGAAGGTACGTTTGTAACTGACTGTTGGAGAGGCTGAGGGGAGGGGGAGACTGTGTTGTTTGTGTGTCAGTTTGTGGGGCTTATATCGTGCTGGAGGACCATGGTTCCAGCACGTCACAGAGCCATGTTTCAGGTTCAGAATTCAGTACCACATAGTTCTCAATCTTTTCACGTTTTCAGCAACTATTTTGTAACATATATAATGTTTTTTAAAGAAAAATTCCTGGCGGACGTTGGTAGAGCGTTCGATCCATGTATGGAGGCTGTCAGTCCTCTGCAGCGGCCGCTGGGTCGACTCCCACCTGTGGCCCTTTGCTGCATGTCATCCCCCCTCTCTCTCTACCCTGTTTCCTATCTACTCTCCAGCTGTCCTGTCAATAAAAGGCAAAAAAATTACTTTTTTTAAAAAAAAGAAAAATTCCTTCCTTTTACACATGCTTTAAGGATTTATATTTATGAAATATATGTAATTTATGAAATGTTTTGGTTTGCTTTAATATTTTAATTTCTAAACTTGCTCTGTGCCCGAAAACACCTTTGTCCTAGACAAGAATACACAACTTTAAATAATTAAAAAATATGTTAAAAGCCTTCAGAACCTAAAACTAACAATACCTATTTATAACATACGTATAAGGTATGAAAATGTGCTATTATTGTGTCCCAGATTTGTGTCAACTCTATTAGATTTTTATAAAAACATGATTTAATCAGGCAATAAAAGCTTTATCTATATCCTAAGGACCCCTGTGTCATTTCCTGGTTTATAAAAGGTGGGAATGCTGCTCAAGCACTGGTAAACTTTATATTTTTAGACAAATTCATTAAATAATATTGCTATCAGATGTGTCTCAACCATAACATGTCGACTCTGAAGGCCTTCTAAATCAAAGCCAAATAAGAATTATGGTTTAAAAATGTGTATTTTGATTAACATTAAGAGAACTCTGAGACACTTTAAATATAAAGTGGCTGCTCTCTAGGACGGTGCTGCGAAATGAAAAAATGTAACATTTTGTCAACTCTTTAAGATGTCAACACCATCAGTTGGCATCTGCATTTAATAAAAAATGGAATCACTTAGAGGTTGGCCCAATATTTAATTGCCAAGAGTTTGATCTATATTCTCCAGCATAATTGTTAGTATAAATCAAAATCCCCTTAAAATATAGTTTTGTCCTCATTCTCAAAAATGAGCGAGGGATTGTTTTTCATTAGATTTATTTGATTATTTGATTCAGGCACAAAAATGTGCTTCATCTGTATTCAAAGGGGAAACAGGAGACATTTTGACACATCTTCCAGTAACCCAACCTTCGTACTAAATGCTACTGCGGGCGAGAGCGGGGTGTTTTCCCTTCTAATTATTTTACCAGTCCCACTTGCTTACTCTCCGGGTGATTAATCAAAGTTAAGAAAAGCCAACCATCAACTGGGGCATGTTTCGCATTTCCTTCTGCATGTGGAGGATCCGTCTCGGGCCTGGCTGCTTGGCCTTATTACAAGTTAATTGAAACCTTGTTTAGAAATACCAAGGTCAACATTTCCAGCCATGTTATCCCAATTAGTCTGCAATGAATCCCTTTAAACAGAGGGTATTGAGTGGCCGACCCGATGTGCTACTTGAATTCCCGGCGGGACACCCACATTCAGAGCCTGGGAATGAGAGAGGGTGACTGGAGGGGGAGCTACCAGGGAGAGGAGGGGGGGCAGGAGGGGAGCATGTTGGGTACTGCCACTGCTCTGTGTCTCAATTTCATTGAGTAACTTTATCACAGGAACTATTTCTGAATGTAATCAGGCTTCATAGTGGATAAATAAATAAAACTGGATATTTACTTGATAGTGTTTATGCTAATTTTGGTGTTAAGTTGCGAACATTTTCATATAAATTAAAGCCCATTATAGGCACACATTAAAGCCCTGCTATCCGCCCATCAATTCAGTGCTTTCCTGCCCTTGAGAAAGGACATTCTGTTACACACAGCATTTGTTTATGTAACTACAGAGCAGGAAAGGCAATCGTGTGCCATAGAGGTTGTCATGCAGACTTTCTTTCCAACAAAAGGCTTTATCAGCTGATTTCGCTGATTAGAGACGGAGAAAGAAGACAAACTTATCATTGAAATCAGCTGGTCACAATGAAAACCAGCCTGCAGTGGCACATGATTGCGCGTCATTGTTATGGAGTGTGAAGCAGCAGGAATGCTCACCATATTTTGAGAGTTGTAAGAATACTGTATGTGTCATGGTAGAAGATAACTGCCGGGGGTGGAGGTAATTACAACTACACAAATCAATCAAAGTCATTTTTGAGGTATTTTATTTTTAGCGCATTACCCCGAGTAATCTTTTAAAATTATGATTTGCTGCTGACAAGGCCTACAATTTAAGTTATAAACCTTTAATCTGCATTTTTTAAAACCATTTTTGTACCATTTTTTTGCCAATAAGGCTATCCAATCTCAAACAGGCCAATAAAAACAATGACATACAGACCAAAAAAAAAAAACCCAAACACTGCAGCAGGCACAGATTTGGAGAGAACAGCGAGTGGGGAGTGATTTAAACCGAAGATTTGGAGAAACAGAAACCCCTTTTAACTGAATGCCTGCTATTGATAATTCATTAAACATCAAAGGTTATAAAGTAATGAATACTTTGAGTAGCTTTTAAGAAAACTTTGTACTATTAAGTATTTTTTACACAAATATTTTTACTTCTAGTTGAGCAATATATCAATAATGTAACAGTACTCCTACTTGAGTACAGGTTTTCAGTGCTCCACCACTGAAAACAACATACTTTTAAAGGTATAATCGGTGCCATGACTATTCATTCAAAATCCATTAAGACATTTTTCATTAGTTAAGTTCTTAATGGCAATAATCCATCAATGATTAATCATTAACATGCTTAGTCCAAATGTGTGCTGCTGCAGCTTTTTGTTTAGTTTTTCATCCATATATCCTGCTTTTCATTGGCCTGCTTGTGATCAGATCACCTGATTGGCTAATAAAATGCAGGTGAAAGGTTTGGATATTACTTCAAATTGTACTCAGTACTCAACTATGACTTTAAAATTAACTAAGTAGATTTTACCTTGTAATGCATACTTAAGTACAAGTCTTGTACAAGTACAGACTTGAAAATCTGAGTACCCAAAAAAACTACTTAATTACAATAATTTGAGTATTTGTAATTCGTTACTTCCACCCCTGGATGTAATATGTAACATTTTCACATTAAAATGTCTAAAACTATATATATTTTGGTGAGCTGTGTACATTTCCTATATATGTTGAAAAGCAAAGAAAAACATAATTTTATTCAAGGTAGCAGTGTATTTCATTTGGTCACAGGTCAACATGTCAGCATCATATCCTCTTTACCCCTCGCTGCTATAACTTTTGGAGAAAAATGACTTGACAAACTAACTGGACTCCTTTTGTAAAACTGCCATTTTACATCGTCTTCATTCAAACTTGACAGGAACAAAAGAAACCTCACCGAAAACATCTTGGCTCGCCTTTTCACTGTGTCAACAATCACCAGCTCTGGTTGTTTAAATAAACCTTTAATTCTCAAAGTTAGATGTGAAAACGTTCTGGCTGTACACACCGTTCCTCGCTGCTGCTCTGATTTCTGCCCTGGTTAGTTTGGTGAGAGCGATAAAACAGCTGTTTCTGGTTAACCAAAACGGATCTTACTCTTTAAAAAAACAGGTCTCTCTCTCTCTCTCTGTAGTGATCATTTCCATAATGTTGTCAGACACTACCACTACTTTGATGGTGTACAGTTGCCCAGAGGGATTAAGTTGTAGCTTAGTTTCACTTCTGATGGCTGCTGCGCTCTCCCTCAGTACTGGACCAATTTCAAAAATTGCTGTCCCCATTAGTCACTGAGACACAAAAACAATATGAGTTGAAAAATAACCTTTAATTCATAATTTTTAGGGATGGCAAATTTGTAATGTTGGGCTGTTGGTCAGACCATCACTTTTTTCCAAAATAAAATATCTCAACAACTATTGGATGCAACGCCACAAGATTTTCTATAAACATTCACGGTCTTCAGAGAATTAAATTGACTCACTTTGGTCGTGCCCTCACTTTACCTCGAGTGCCACCAGCTGGTGGACATATTTGGTTGAAAGAAAGTTAACCTTTAACAGAATGATGTCTTTAGCAAATAATGTTTCACCATCCTAGTTTAGCTTGTTAGCATGCTAACACTTGCTAATTAGCGCCAAACATTTCGCGGGTCTTCGCTCCTGAGCCAAAGTATTGTACAAATTAAAAATTTCATCTTATGGTGGCGCTAGATGAAAATCATGATCCCACGGGGTAAGTATAAACTTTGACTGGTTGGTGGCACTAAATGAAAGATCAGGGAATGACCAAAGTGTTTCAGATTTATCGTCTGGGTGCTATTAATGTCTGTTTTGAAATTTCATGGCAGTTCACCCGGCAGATAGAGATATTTCAGGCAGGCCCAAGAGGTGGAAAATAGCTCAACTGTGGTTGCTGCATGCATTAATGTGGTAACTCATATGATTTCATTACAATAATATGATAATTCAGCACAAATGAAGAAACATGTTCTCATTCCTACATAGTTTGCTGATGTATACTTGTTGAAAATGTTCTAACAGGGACAAAATGAGGCAGATAAGTAAGGATGAACAACAGATGCCATGATGGCATTATTTGTGTGTGTAAGATTAAAGTGTTGAAGTGAAAGATGAAGTGTTCTCTTCTGAGACGCCTGTGAAGTCACTCACATTCCTCCATTGATGAACCCCCACTGGAGTCTTCTTGCATGTTATAAAAGACACAGAGCACAAACACACTCTGATGGCTGATTACAGCTCTCAGAACAAGTTGCTGCATCTGGAAAGGAGCAACGCAGTCATTTCTTAAAAATATCAAGCAGATTCTGTTCGACATTTTCACTTGATTGTACTCCAAGAAAGAGATGCTGTTTGATTTCTGCTTACAGTCATGTACCATATTACTCAGTGCTGCTAAAGTATCTTGTAAGGGAGCAAAAGCAGTTCTTATAACACTAAAATGTGGCTGATTGCTGCTCGTCTGCTTCAAGACACAGAACTCAGAGAACATGATTAAAGTGTTCAGTGGTCATTTGAGTTGTGGTGCATTTGAACAAGAATATTGAGTATCTAAGGAGAATTTACCAATACAGTACAAAGCACATATATTTTTCCTACAAACCCCATTTCCAAAAACGTTGGGACACTAAAAACAGAATTCAATGATTTGCCAATACGTTTTGATCCCTTTTCACTTGAATGCAGTACAAAGACAAGATATTTAAAGTTCAAACTGATGAACTTTATTATTTTTGTGAATGTACACAGGACAAGAGCATGTTTACCACTGTGATAAGTCACCTTTTCTTTTAACAACACTCAGTTAAAGGATAACTTCGGTATTTTTCAACCTGAGCCCTATTTCCCCATGTGTATGTGTGTGTATGATTGACAGCTGCGACTCGTTTTAAAATTGGTGCGGTATTGAGGGACGCGGATGCAGCCGGCAGCCGCGAAACAAGTTATAACGGTAGATATCGGGGCAAATTCGTCCATAAAAGTTTGTACATTAAACATGCTTTTTTTCGCCACAGTCCAGATCACATCACCAGTGTAATCTCTGTCAACAACATGTAAAGTCTCTCTCTTACCGTTCACTCTGTGACAACATCTCACAGGATCTTTGCTTGTTGAAGAATGTCTTTGTTGCAGCGAGTAGGACAGCTGTTTTCTTGAGGTGTGTTTTGTAAAGTGTTTCAGGATTGGATGTCTTCTCTTCTTGGGCTGGCAGTAGTCATCTTGGGAAAAGTGTGCACTGCAGACCCGATGGTCTGCCAGGCGCAGTGTCTGGACAGGAGTGTTAGCATCCAGTTGTAACACAATTAGCCACAACTTCAGCATGTTGCTGTCGGACAAAGTCAGCCTATGAAAGCTGTACAGGGTGTTGCATGACATCCTGTTCTTGCACTTCGGCGAAGCAAAAACACGAACCATTGTTTTCAATAGTTGCAGTAAAACTTTCAACTGAACTCCGCTCTGACCGGCTCTCAGCATGACTCTGTTTTCTTCCGGCAACAAACAAAGATCCCGCGAGATGTCGTCACACACAGCAAGCAGTAAGTGAAGCATGCTGTTGACAGAGATTACACTGGCGATCTGATCCAGTCTGTGGTGAAAAAAAGCACGTTTAATGCACAAACTTTTACGGACGAATTTGCCCCGATATCTACCGTTATAACTTGTTTCGTGGCTGCCGGCTGCATCCGCCTCCCTCAATACCGCACCAATTTTAAAACGAGTTGTAGCTATCAATCATACACACACATACACATGGGGGAATAGGGCCCAGGTTGAAAAATACCGAAGTTACCCTTTAAGTGTTTGGGAACTGTGGAAACTAATTGTTGAAGTTTCTAGAGTGAAATACTTTCTCTTTCTTGCTTGATATACAGCTTCAGGAGCTCAACATTCCAGGGTCGTATTTTGTGTTAATGCACCACACATTCTCTATGGGAGACAGGTCAGTCTAAAACTAGAACTCTTGTACCAAGAAGACACACTGTAGGAACATGTGCAGAATGTGTCTTGGCATTGTCTCGCTGGAAGAAGCAGCGGGATCCTTGAAAAGACGTCATCTGGATGGCAGCATATGTTACTCCAAAACCTACATGTACGTTTCAGCATTAATGGGGCCTTCACAGATGTGACAGTTGCCCACAATGCCATGGGCATGAAGACACCCCCATACCATCACAGCTGCTTGCTTTTGAAGTTAACAGTGGTAACAGTCTGGATGGTCTTTTTTTCTCTTTAGCCAGGAGGACACAACATCCATTATCTCCAAAAACAATCTGAAATCTGGACTCGTCGGACCCCAGCACACTTTTCCACTTCCTGTCAGTCCATCTCAGATTAACTCCATCCCCAGAGAAGTCTGCAGCATTTCTGGTTGACGTATTGCTTTCACTTTGCATATTGGAGTCTTAACTTAGACTTGTTGATGCAGCAAACTTTGTTTACCAACAAAGGTTTTGTTCACAAGCCCTATATATAATCATGTGAGTTTTGCAGTATTGCCTGAGGGGCCAAAGGTCATAGGCATTCATTGCTGGTTTTCAGCCTTACCCCTAACATATAGAGATTTCTGGCGTCAAATTCAGAATCAGTGCATGTTTTCCAAAAAAGACAAGTGTGTCAGTGTGTCAGTTTCCAATATCTTGTCTTTGTACTGTAAAGGTAAAAAAGGATTTGCCGATCATTGCGTTCTTATCTATTTATGAGTTTTTATTTATGTTTTACACTGCGTTCTAACTCTTTTGAAAGTGAGGCTTGCATTTCTCCTACCCTTCTACAGATGACTTCATAGTTCATATAATAATAAATGGATTTTTTTTTACAGGAGTGTTGTAAAGAAAAATGAGGGTAAATGGGTATGAGCTCAATGAACTATACCACTTCAATGTTATTGATGTTAACTTTCTAAAAGAAAATATTTTTGCTGTAATTCTCCTTCAATTGAGCGAAGCCAGAAGCTTCCATCACAGGCAAAGCACTGCAGCGTTAGCAGGGACCCTGTACGAGGACGTCTGCTTATGTCAGTGCAGCATAGGATGGAGGGCGGGCATTCCAGCAGCAATCAATATCAATATCTCTGTGATGTGAGTAATAGCGTGGAATTACAATGAAGCAGTTATGGGGAGCTCCCTGCTGTGGTTTCACAGCTTCCAAAAACACAAGCAGACAGTGTCATTACTTTGCCTTTAAGCCAGCCATGTTGAGCGCCACGGCTTCTCCTTTCACTGCATTTCCACTCCAAATACACAGATCACTGCGCAAGGTTAAGAAAGCAGGGCCTGTGTATTTTGGCAGGTGGAATATATTCTGAAAGAGCAACAAATCTGCTATATTTAGTTTTTGATGGCTGAGGGGAGCAGAGGGAACCAAGGCCTGGGTCTGTAAACGCCAGCACCAACGGAGGGAAGGACGTAGTGCAGCGTGACAGATGTGATAAAGGAGATACAAACCACATGCTTGCAGCAGATAGCAGCTAAAATCAATTTTAAAATGAATTATAATGTTGCACAAATTAAAGTTTCTGCGTGAAATCTCTGGAGCCTGGTGTCAGAACGCTGATGATTACAGACCTGTCGTTCACGCTTTCACTGAAGGGCGTGCAGCTCATCCTAACCTCCCACCAGACAGTGACAGAATCACGGTTGACATCTCTGTTTCCAAGCGCGCGGCTCCACACAGCGAGGGTCCGCCCGGCAGATTTACGGCCGAGCGTGGAAGCAGCAGCTGGCTGCGCCGCACGAGAGGGAAGCTAATCTTGTTTACATTCAATCTGCTATTTCCTCCCCTCTGAAACCTTGAGAGAGAGCAAAGTCATGTAATACTTGTATTAAAAATAAGTGTAGCAAATGGGCCTACTGGCAGCATGCAGCAAGAGGCTTTTGTGGCCTGGCCAAGAGGGCCTGCGGCGAAAAGCAATCGATACGCCCAATATTCCAGCACGTACTCTCGAATAACAATAACCCACATTTAGACCTACACCACAAGCCCTCGACCTGCTCCAGAGAAAATAAGGGAGCCTACTTTCTGTGTCCATGTCGATTGGAGCGGGGTGGTGAATATGATGAAATGTAGCATTTGCTTGTGTGTGCTGAAGTGTGTGTGTGTCAGTGTGTGTATCTTAATACTAGGTAAAGAAAATATAATAACATGATCAGTTCACATTGCACAGTACAAGCTGGACATTGAGCAGATCCATCACAGTACCTCAGAGTGACAACTTATGATTTTGGTATTATGATGATTAGGGGTACTTGATGGTTATATTAAGAAAGACGGCAGCGGTTAAACTCAGTTTGAATTATACACAGCAGGTTATGCCTTCTGTAAGTGAGCAGTATGCTGGGTTTAGGGTCAGTGCACCTTCATTCTTCCTTACACAATAAAAGTGCTAAGTAGAACCATATAAGGTTCTTTGGCTTGTCCCTCAAGGAGAACCCTTTTTGGTTTCACTTGGAACCGTTTCAGAGGGTTCTAGTTAGAACCCAACATAAAGGGTTATACCTAGAACCATCTGTGAAAGGTTAAACCGAGAACCCCCTATGACTGGCCTTTTTTCACCAATGAGGAACTGGCCACGTTCCAGTTCAAGCACCTTATTTTGAACCGTTCCGCCAAAAATAAATTGGTTTGGAATCCAAAAAGTTGGTTCTCAGCTGGAACCAAAATATAGCCAGTTTTCTTTAGGAACCAAACTGGCCGCGTCATATTCTACAGGGAGTTGCCCCCTGTGCGACGCCCTCTGGTGATGATGGTCCTTGATTACATTGGTTCCACTCAGTCACCTATTGTCTGAGTATGAAGTGCTTGTAGTTAGTGTTGCTAGGAAACTGGAGGCGTGTACAGTTATGTAATGACTTGGTTCTCTATCCTCTGGAAAAAATAAGCTGGTTATTAGATGGTTTGCAAGTTGGCTCTAGCACTGGCACTGAACTAGCACTAGGTTCCTGTTGGTCGAAAAGGGGGATGGGGGTTCTGTCCACCTTTAACCCTCCTACTCTCCTGTCTTCTGAGGGTTCCATGAAGAACCATATTGTACTCTACTGATGAAGCAGTAATTATTGATTACATAATGCTGTCATCCATTATTATAACAATCTATGTTGCGATTACCATGCTTTTACATCCATGCTTTCAACAGTCAGTGAAGAACTCTTTCTTTCAGGAAAACACATGGTGAAGGAAATGGTTGTGGGAACCTCAGCCTTTCAGAAAGAACCTTTTTGGAACATTTCCTCGTAAGAGTGTAAGATGCTCTTGTATCAGAATAGCTCTGCCTGGGGCCTAGTAAATATATTTTTAAAGGCTAGATTCTTATTTGGCTGACTCCTGGATGTGTTTTTTCCTCTGTAGCAGATGCCGGCCGTTTTGGAGGAGAAAGCTGTGCCAGAATTGGAGGCCTACAGGAAAAGGAGCAGCCAAAACTGCAGCCATCACGGCCCTCTGGTGTGCTCTGGAACGAAACAACAGAAACTTCCTTTCAAAAAAAGGGTGAGAGGCAGTTCAGAGCACAAAAGATGGTTTTGAAAGAGGGGAGCTAACATCTTGTTGTAGGAGCGAGCCTGCAGCACAGTGGGGAAGGACGCAGAGGAAGCCCGCCACTGCTGCCGCAGTGTCAAACCCAGTTCCTAACCATCCGTAGCTAACCATAAATGAAAACTATGGCTGGGAGTACACTTCCCTCAGGTGCCGTACGCCTTTGATTTTTCCACGACTGCTTACTTTTGCCCAGAATCCCAAAGCTCCCCTCCCTTTATTCATGGAAGTTTGCTGGATTTATGGAAGGTCTGGTGCCATAGAGGCACTTTCCAAATGAAGGCACACAGTGCATGCACATGTGTACAGACGGATGCACAAAAAAAAAAAAAAAAAAAAAAAAAAAAAAAAAAAAAAATTACGTCTGACTGTTCAATGAAAGCAGCTGCAGCCACTTGAGTTACCACTCTCACTCCTGTCTAAAGTTTGAAAAGAAACAATCAAAATGTGGTAAAACACAAAAAGTAGGTAGGTTGAGGGAGAGTTCATGTCACATAAGTGATGATTTTGTGCAAGTACCTTGGAAAAAAACACAAAGCTGATAAAGTAAGCAACAAATGAAAGGAAATAGGGATAAAATAAGGAAAGAACACAACGGAAAAGCGCGTTCTTTTTACGGAAACTGAATTTCAAACTGAGACCATGCAATCACCACATTAAAGGGCTCCCATTCTTTAGACGACCACTGGTATGCTGTGCGGATGCCAGGGCAGTGTTTTCCATTAGATTTCTCTGTTTTTTCAGTTGATCTGGCAAATTAACTTACAACAGGCCGAACACAAGATGCAGCCTGGAAAGGAGCGTAGCAGCAAATTGCATTTATCAAAAACACTCACTGGGACTGTTTACTTTATGTGATCTAATAAAAAAAGCTCATGCTGAGAGTGTTTCAGTGATTGCATATGGATATAAGAGAACAGTAAGCCCCGAGTACAACCGCCCCGACCACATGAAGAAGGGCTACATTTAAACTCCATCACCGTCATTTGTTTATCACTTCAACTTATTCACAGTATCTTTGTGAGACAGTTTTTCCCATGCCGGCTCGCCTGATGGGGATGTGATTGCTCATGCCCATTGTCGCATTCTTCAAGGATAAGCAGACTTATAAAAGCTGTAGGTCATATCCTTGCTGACCATTTAACAGTCCTAAATTTACACATATACAACGATTATTTCCAGAAAAAAACTATGTCGGATTCTATTGAAGGCCGAGCTCTGGCACACACATTTTTCTGTTTCCTACCGCAGGTTTTATAGAGCCGTGCCGTGGGTTCAGCAAGAGAGGAGGCAATGTGTAAGGCAGGCGTATGGTTTGTACAGCAGCGTTCTCCTGGTTATCCTCCTAAAAGATCAGATGAATTGGTTTCAATAAAAGGAATGTGGCTGTTTCAGTGGCCTTTCTGTGGAAGAGCATTCGGGCCAGGCATAAGCGAAAAATAATAGAGGATAATATCTTTTTCATTGTGCTTTTTCGAGAGTAAAGTCGAAATGTCGAGAAAAAAGCCGAAATGTCAAGAAAAAAGTCGAAATGTTGAGAATAAAGTTGAACAAAATCAGAAGAGGAAGGACTTTTTAAATTTTGCATTTCAAGAATAAACTTGAAATTTCAAAATTTAAGTCTAACTTTTGAGAATACTCTGAATTGCATGCAGCTGTAACCATCGATTGCCTCGCATTTGTCCATTAGCGGCTATCTCAGTTTGCTGCCGCCTCTTCCAAGCTTGTGTGGTTTCTCTTTCTGAACAGACACAGTTTTCAGCACAGTGTTTTCAAAGTCCTGATTCTGATCACCACACTGTGTTTATGAGCTAAAAGAGGAAGAATTTCCTTGTTACTAAAACTGAGCCTGAAGTACAACTTCACCAATGCATCTACAAAAGGCAGTCAAATGCGCTAACGTTAGTAGTTTGATATATTCTCAAAAGTTTGACTTTAATTTTGAGATTTCAAGACTTTATTCTCAAAGTGCTTTGTTTAAATTCTCCTCTGATTTAGTTCAGCTTCATTCATTTCGACTTTATTCTCGAAATGCAAAATTAAAAAAAACCTTTCCTTTCTCTCCTGATTTTGTTAGACTTTTTCTGAACATTTCAACTTTCCCAATATTTCTGTTTTATTCTTAATATTTCAACTTTATTCTCAATTTTTTCTTTCTTAATCCTGGCACAAATATTCTTCCGTACCTTTCCCCTCCACTGAGGAAGATTGTGTGTAAAGGGATGAAAAACACTCCTTCTTGGGATGTGTCAGTGGTGGGGTTCCCTTCATTTCTCCGCAGGTGTTTCCAGAAAACATATAACTGCCATCAGATGACATCTTTGGTCAGCTGAAAGGCATTCTTGGGCTCAGACATGACATCGTTCGAAGGACGAGGAAAGAGAACAAACAGAAGCGTCAGCATGAGGAGAAAGACTCCAAATAGGCCAGTGGAGCTTTGACAAGAATAAGGATGACCCTGTGAAATGCATCACCATTACACGCCATTATCCAGTCCTACTCTCCGCCCTCACAGCCTTGACGGAGAAACGCATGATGAATTTTGCAGATTCGTTGGCTGTAAATTGGTTTTTAAAAAAATTCAAGCTCCCTCTCACCTCTTGCTCTTTTTCTTTTCAAATTATTTCTGTGTTACATATGTTAAGCCTCAGGTTTAAAATGGTTTATTGTACTATATATATTCCAGCCATGCTAAATTGAAACCCTCCCTATATAGCTCCACCTTGTTCCCAATGTCTCGGTCCACCTCAGTAACAGCCAACGCAGGTTTCTGAGGGTCACGGTCCTGCAGTTTTTATGGATCTCTTTAAATCATCAAGTGCTTAGCAAAAATGGCTAAGTGTCCAAAAAGTAAAACAATGCAGCCAGGTAAGTAATGGGCCGCTTATGCTCTATAGACCACGGACCACCCAGCCTGCATCAGCAGCAGCAGGCCCGGCCTGTTTGCAGCTGTTCAGTCCTAAACCAGGGGACGGACAGTCGCCAGCTCTGGTTAGAAGCATCCCAGGAGTCTTTAGTAGATAAAACGTCCTTTAATTCAGTGAAAGGAGAGCTGATTAAGACGAATCGCTTTGTGCTTCCTCCGTTCCTCGATATTTTTGTCTCTCAGTCACTTAGAAATAATACTTTGCCATTTTTACTGGTCCCTGAGGGGAAGTTCTGTCATCTGCTGGTCTCCTCCACAGGGAGGTCAGAGGTCAGGGTCAGCCACAGAGCAGCACTCCTTGAGCTGGTGGGGATTCAATGTCTTGCTCAAGGACACTTCAGCAGGGTGGAAGCCTGCCAGTGTGGGGCTTGAAGGATTGCGCTGCTAACCTCAAGGCCAGCGGTTCTTAAAATGGGGTCCGGGGACCCACAGGAGTCTGTGGCCCTCTGCCAGGGGGTCCATAGAAAGTTTACAGATTCATTCATTTAAATGGTCGTGAAAATTCTTTTTGCTCAAAGTCTGTTTATTAGTATTTAAAGCTGTACAAAATGCAATAAATCACAGATGTAGTTGTATAAACACAAAATATTTATATTCCCCCTCCCTCCCCATGTTTCTGCTCCAACGGAGCCACATCCATTTAACAGCATTACTGTACCGTTTAATAATTAAACATAGTTGATTTCATAAACAATTACATATATGCATAAAAATAAATTAAATGTGACAGAATAGACATAGACAAGAAACATTAAAAAAAGAAGAAAAAATACAATTAATGAATAATAAACTGATATAATAAAAACATATAGAAAATAAAAATTGCATTCAAAAGTTACAAATAAATACACAAGTAAATTATATGTAATATGGGGTCAGCAGAATAAAACTTCAATTTCAGTGTTGTCCTTTTATGGTATGTAGGTTAAAAAAGGTTTCTATATAGCATAAAATTTCTGGGCACACCCCATTGTTGAATAGCAAATCTGCTCCAACACCAAATGTTGTAAAAGATTAAGATTAAGATTGAGCCACATCTTAAAGGTTAAGGAGTATAAATCATCTAACTAAAAGAGCTAAAAGATAGCAAAACCTGTCATATTTTTTGCCTGGCAACTAAATGACCAATGACATTTTTTTATTGTCATTACTATTATTTATTTATTTATTTAATAAATAATATTTTCTTTGGATGCTTCAAGTATTTTGTGTTCATTGCATGGGTGAAACAGTCTAAAGAAAAAAGGCTCCTTCAATTTAAGAACAATCCAAAGCACACTGTAAGGTTAGAACAAAATTAAGATGCTTTTATTATACATGGCACAAAATGTTAATGCGACCAACACAGGGTTGCGCATGCTGTGCTACACAGCATCAATCTTTAAACAATTTATAACTTTATAAGTATATATCACCCAGTACATATATATATCATGCATCACCCATACCAGCTCTCTCTACAGAGGTACTCTGCGTTGACAAGGTGCAAATAATTTTTAATACATGTCTAATATCTTTCTTATACATTTCTCTTGTTTTATTGTTTCACATAACTAAGTAGAAGTGTTTAAAAAAAAAAGGCTATGTGAAATTATTCCAAGCCCAGTATATTTCTTATTATCTCGTAAGGAGTCCTTGGCAGAGAAAAAATGAGAACCTCTGTTCTTGGCCTCTATGATCTCCCTCTGCTTGGACCGCTGCACACAGCTCTGTGTGCATGTGTGCGTGCATTGTCTCTGTTTTCTATCATTTGCATATTTTGCTAGTTGGTTCCTTCCTCATTAACTGCACTGCTTGACCACAGTACAGTGTATACGTCCTGCCCTCGGTCACAGCGCAGTTCATCGCCCACAAAGAGTTCTCCACTGAAGAACCACCCACAGGGAGCCGAGCGTTGCTCTCTGACCCCTCAGAAGAACTGGCCAATCACTGCGGAGAGACAAGAGGAATCAGATGAGAGCAGCGAAGATACGCCAGTGTGGGAAAAATAAAAACGTCCTCAGTAAGCAGCAAGCGCCCAAACCACAAACTTCTGCTGGAAACATGAGGACGGCTCATAATGGGAATTAACTGAACAGCTTGAAGAGTCGAGCTTCTTGTCTTCTCTCCTCAGCGTACTGCCCCTCTGGCAGCTGCGGAGTGCTTTAAGGTAGACCTAGATTCTGACAAGATTAAAGCTCACGAGGGGCTGTAAAAGTTTTGCCCAATAGCATTTTTTGGACGTTAAATGTAAGCAAAGACTGTGTGGAAATAAACACTTCCAAATCCTCCTGCTCCCAGCCTTTTGTTTTGCATCAGAAAGGTCAGCTTAATAGCAGTGAAACCACTGCGGACAGAAATGATTATCATATGCCATATTCTCCGAGGGAGACCTGATTTTATTATGTTGACTTTTAGAGAGTGGAAGGCCCAGTGGAATCGAAGCTCACCGTCAAATGTCCGGCCAGGCCAGAACCAGCCAGTTTCGCATGACCTTCCCTGTCACAGAGTATATTCCCAGCTTTCATCTCCCGGTGGATTTTCCTCATAAAATGCAGATAGCACAGGCCCTTCAAGGTTGATTTGAGGATGTAGACTATCTCATCCTCATTGAGCTGTGCAACAAAAACATACAAGGATTATTTTTCCAGTGATTAAGACACTCCAAAATATCAGATGCTGAGAGGCTCCTCATGGAATTAAAAAAAAAAAAAAGCAAAGCAGTTAATGCAGTTTAATTTGCTTTCAGTTATGGAGCAACAGGTGCTGTCACTGGTGGTCTGACTTAATTTTAATACTTGTAAAACATGTGGAAGCAAGCAGTCATGTTTGAGATCATCTCATCCATCACAGCCTGTTTTATTTTCAGCGTGCACAGATCGAGCTTGGAAAATGCGATGGCAGCCCGTCTGCAGCCTCAGCGTCTAAGTACCTTCAAGTACTGCCTTGAATGTGTCAGAGTAGAGAGTGAATGTTTTCTTCACTTAGATGGATAGTTTACAATATGTGGGTTTGTATGAAGTTCTTGTCAATAGTCAGTTTATTACCTGCAGTAGATAGTCGTAATGCTTAATTTGCCGTCAGACGGCCTTTTCCAATGGGAAACTACCATTACATAAGCCAAATATCACTCTCTCCAAACCAACCAAACCCCATGGGTGAAATCAGTAATTTTACCTTGCAGAACATAGCAGTTGCTGGTCTACCGCTGTTTCAGTCACTTAGTTTGTTTGTGTTATTGCGTGACTTTGGGGAATCTGAACTACCCTTTTAAAACACTGAAGTCACACAATAACACAAAGAAAATAACAGACGAAGGCAGTGGCATCTCCTGTGTGCCAGGTAAAATGACTGATTTTGTCCATGGAGTCTGGTTGGTTTGGAGAGAGCTATATTTGGCTTATATAAGAGTGATTTCCTGTTGGAAAAGGCCGTTTGACCACAAACTTAAGCCGTGAAAATATTCTAAATATAGCATACATGTAAACTGATACTGAATTTTTTTTTAGGTGGACTAATACTTGGCTAAAATATGTTTTGCTGCTGACCCTGTCCACAGCAGTACATAGTTTAGCTTCTACGATACAATGGAAAATGATATTATTGCTGGGTCTAAAAGGGTCTTCGTCTCAGCAGCATGTCCATAATTTAGTTGTGTTTAAAAAGGGAATATTAAACATGACATGGAGATGTCATGCAGAACAGCAGCATCAGCTTTTTTTTTTTTTTTAATTTTGTCTCCCACATGTCAAAAATAGAACTTGGGAAACAACTCAATGGCAACTCTGAGGGGACACAATACCTCAAATACAGAAGGCTTATAAATTATGATTTACGAATTGATTCAGTGGTCAATGACTGTCAGCCATTGTGATGAATGATGGTATCATCCATCGGCTCAACACTATTAGCCTCCATGCTGGTACTCCTCTCAGCTTCTCCAAACTGGGGGTGTACACTGACTCTAGATATGTACCTCATACAACCACTAACCAAATAATCAGAACTATCCCTTTAAACCCAGTCAGACATGAATATGCACACTTGTATCCTAAATTTTCTCACAGTTGACTGCTCAGCATCACTCAGACTCTCAGCCTTTAAACCTTTATTCCATTTTGAGCCACCCAGTCCTGCAATAAGTTAGTCCTTTAACAGGTCAGCCAGTTGCCCAGACAGTCAGCCAACCAGTCCAACAGTGGCAAACAAGTGTAAGAAGGTTTGTGAATCAAACATCCCCTGGCTGATGGCGGTCTGTTCAGGACATGAGTCACACACACCAGAGTGGCAGTGGCAGAGAGCGAGGCAGGCAGGGATGCATGGACGACGGGGAAATTCCCATTAAGGGATGGCCAAGGAACCGGGCTCAGCCAAGCGCTCCGGCAGAATGTGCACTTCATTAGTGGGAAAGTGCCTGGGAGAACCAGGCCGGGCCAAGTTCTTTGAGGCTCGGGAAAAGCTAATAAAAGTCCAAGCCAAGGAGCCATACAAGTACACTTGAACCAAGAGACGGAGCAACGCAGCAAGACAGCGGAGGTCTCATCAGAAAAGTGACCAGAGAAGCATAAAAGGTTGCTACATTATTCCAGTGGTCAGGTTTGTCTGTGTATGTGGCATCATGTGTCAGGGCCAACACAAAGATGGGGTTTCAGGGCTACAGAGACATGTAGCACAAACAGCAGTTGTTAAAGCAGAAGAATGCAAACTCTACGGAAAGCTCTTTAGAAGCTGAGGAGTCTCTGCAGTATCTGAATATCCGACTCATGCCTTTGCAGCTGGGCTGGAATTGCTTAGCTTGACTTACACCACCACAGTGCAGAGCGGGACCCCCGGCGCTGTAGGTTAACACAGCCCCAGCAACCACCCAGCTGTCTGAGCCGGGAGAGCTCACATAAAACACAAGCTGTTTCATTGCCTTTACGCATACGGCTACACTTACACCACACCTCGCTGCTTTGACTTATGTAAAGAGAATTTCTGTTGCAATACCACAAAGACCTTTAGTGAGAGTCAGAATCGTAAAGAGGAGGAAAGAGAGCAGGGATATGAAGTGGAAGCTGAATATTTATGGAATTCCAAAGCAGCTGCAATGAGAAGTGTGAGTTCTGAGGACAGACAGTGAAGTTGAGGATGTGATTCACTGTATCTTTCATTTCAAGGGAGAAAACACACACTACGGTGGGGTTGCACCAACAAGGACTCATTTTTAAACCTGATTGAATCATGGTTTAACTTTAAATGATGTTGCACCAAACCTTTTAAACAGCTTTGAATTAAGACTGATTAAATTTAAACCACAGTTTAGTTTATACCCAAAACCTACAGATTAAATTTATTTCTGTTGCGCCAGAACTTTAAACTCCAGTTTAAAAGGTCATCCAGTATTAACTTTGCTGGTAAAATAAGCAGGTTTTGTCAGCTGCTGTTTGGAAATGCACCAGAAAGATCGTTGATTCCTGAGCCTTGTTCCCAGGACTTCAAATACTGACATTTTGGGTTGGTCCCAAGCACACTGTCACATTTGGCTTTAGGTTTAACTTTTAAAGTGGAAGCCTTTTTTAGATGGATTGAGCAACTACCAGGCAGTCTCTTTTTTCCTTACTTTGCTTTGTCCATTTTCAGTCTTCTGTTATATGGCCATAGTGCTCCATTAATTTGGCAAACAAGTTTTTCTCAAAGGAAAGAAATTAGGGCTTTTCTGTTGACCCATTATAGGTAGATGAGGATTACTAACTTTTTAGGTAGCTGCCAAACAGTATAACTTTTTAAAATGTTTTTGCTAGCTAACAAACACTGTCGTATTTGCTGACTTTTTTGCTAGCTAGCAAACAATTTAACATTTTGTTGACCTTTTAGCTAGATAGCAAACAATACCATGTTTTTAGCTAGCTAGAAACAGTGTAATTTTTAAAAACTTTTTTATTAGCTAACAAGCAGTGTAGAGTTTTGTTGACCTTTTTGCTAGCTAGCAAACAATGTAACATTTTGTTAAGGAATACAAGCAAGCATCTCCATTTTGACCAAGCTCTGTTAAACTCTGTTTAATTTAACTTTACATTACTAAACCTGAATTTACTAACTGAGATTAGTTTTTAGTTGCGCAACAGAGCTCTGTCTGAAGCTCCAGTGTGATTTAGGTGTGGGGATCTTTTGGCAGAATATGTCAGAAATGGAACGTAATATTCACAGGTGTGTTTCATTTGTGTATAATCACCTGAAAATAAGAATTGTTGTGTTTTTGATGCCTTTGAGTGAGCCATTTATATCAACGGAGGGCACAGGTCCTCTTCCATGGAGGCCACCATGTTGCACCTCCATGTTTCTCCAGTAGCTCAGAACACACAAACCAAACACTGGCTCCAGATAAGGTCTTTCATGAGATTTGCTGCCACCTTAGTTTTTCCTACATGCCTGGTAGAAGAGATTTAGCCAGCGTGTTAGCAGTCTCTGAGCTCTCTGCTAAATGGCACTAAATCCCACACACTGGTCCTTTAATCTTAAATCTGGACTCACTCATTTTAAACTAAGTTTTGCTAAACTATGATTAGAAGTAATCTTAAATTAAACGAATCTTTGATGTTGCAACCCAGTCTATGAATCACACACTCATGTTGACACACAGTGAAGGGCCCAGGGGGATCATCAACAGCTGGTGTTTTTGTTGCTCTACACAAAAGAGGCAGGATGACTGAATATTTATAGGCAGGTCCTCCCTCTCCACCAGTGAGCAGGGTTTGGCCGGCAGAGGCTGGGCCTGAGCTCGTAGCACCTGGACAGTTACAGATCCCCACAGCCCACTTCAACAGCCTGGACGCACCATGCACCACAGGAGCCCTGCTTCCCCTTACCCTGCAGCCACAGTCCTCCACTTCCATCTCTCTCCGTGCACTTAGCTTGTGTTTATTCTCTCAAATAGTAACAAAAGGACGGGGCCGCCGAGAACTGTATCTTTTTACAACGTGGTGACATCACTTGTAAAAGGAGAGAGGTAAACACACAGAACTCGGGCTCCTGGTCTTCCAGGTTTACAGTTCCCTGCCTGTCCATCCTGAGGGGCCCCAATGTAACCCCTGGTGACCCCCGTACCGCTGTCTGACTCCTGATTGGGGTCAGGAACACTGCTCACGTTGGTTTCACAGCCCAATGAAATCACCCCGATGGACACGCTGCACTGTGCTGTTAATTCAGTCAGCGAGGAGCTGGGAGAAATGTGTGTTTTCTCACTTTGTGCTATAACACAAAGCATATGAATGAACTTCTTGCACTTCCAGGGTGAGTGAAAAGATAATTGAGATAATGAATAATAATATCATCCAATTTATCATAAAGCAGGAACCAGCTGGAAACATGAAGACAGAAACAGAAAGTGTTTGAGAAGCATTACTGATGTTTTTTGGTCTTTTAAGTTCCCATGGAATGGCTAGTGGGGGTGCTTGTTCCTTATGTGTTTTCTGTACAACAGGCAGCTAGGGAGGGACTTTGTCACAGACATTGATTGGCATTTAGAGTAGCCAGTAGTGCTGTGTATTACACTCAATGTTACGTAGCTTAAGTGGTCCATGGATGTAAGAGTCATAATAGCTGACTCTTTCCGGACTGAGAGCTCCCAGAGAGCACAGCCAGACTGGGACCAGAACAGCCTCTGCGACCAGTTCAGTGAATATGCTACAGTACCAAGGTGGTTTTCTTTGCTGGGTTTGGCTCCCAGGACCCCAGGGCTGAGTTAGGGCTACCCAAGCTAACTGGAGTTAGTGGTTAACTAACTTACTTTAGCAGCAAGTGGAGTTATCTTTCCATCAGGAAACTCTGTAAATGACCTCACTACTGTTACAGTGATCTTGTCGTGTTCACTGGGAGGCTGCTAAGCCCGATTCTGTTGCCTGTTAATGGTAGCTTACAGCTGGTAGTGTGGTAGCTCAGTCCTGAGAGCATTTGCCCCATGTATTGAGGCTGTGAGTCCTCTGCAGCAGCTGTGGGTTCAACTCCCGCCTATGGCCATTTCCCCACTCTCTCTCCCACTTTCCTCTCATATTTTCAGCTGTCGTATATAACAGTCACAGAAAAAAGAATAAAAGAATATATTTATTTTGTGTTATTATCTAACACACTGAAGGTGTCAAGGGCTTAAAATGTCTATAATCATTTTTGATCATAAGTCAAACGATTCACTGAATTGACAATTAAGCTATCTAAGTTAGGCTTGCAGCTACACTTGTCGTTTCAATGTTATTTTGGATATCTGATCATAAAGATCTTATAAGAGTGAATTTCTGGTTAGCCACATTTGGCCTTAAAACATCAGTTATGCATCTCATGTGGTTGCATTTAATTAAATCTGTTCATATTTTCCTCCATCTCGTTATGTTTCTCAGATGAACAATGGAACTGGACAGTGTCCAGACACTTCAGTTCCACTGAAACCCGACCACCTCGGATGTGGTCGAGCTCGTTGCTCTGTAAGCAGAATCCCACTTGGGAGTGTCCTCGACCTGTCAGTCAATGCATCCTCGCATGAGTGGATTGTAGAGATTGTTTAGAAACGATAATGGGAATCATAGCTCGAGCTGAGTCAGCGTTGGTCAACAGCTGCTGCAGTGGTAGCCTTGACAAATGCTTCTGCATCATGTGTTTGATGTGAGTATCTCTCCTGTGTTGGTACTATAATGGCTGCCACAACGTATCCGTTTTCAGCTGAAGCGAAGAAGAAGTGAATGGGACTTGACTGTAAGTGAAAGCAGTGGGGATCAGCTGATCTCCAGCTGTAGAGTCATAGACATGGAGCTGGTTTCTGCTGGTTACTGGGCCACTGGGCTGCAGTCAGCGCTGTAATGAGGAGCATTTGTCTCTGCTTCCTCCCTGCGGTCACTTTGACAGCATCTGTTGACTGTTGACTGCACCCCCCGTTCCATTCCATAGCCCCCCCCCCCCTCAACCAAAAGTCCCAGATACACAACAGCTAAATAAAAACACACAAATTAGCCATGTGGACCATGGTAAAAATTTCCAGCTTCCCAGTCCAGGCCAGCTGGATCTTGCAAAAGTTGCATATGCTGTACTTCTCCTCCTGCAGCAAAAGCCTCCATCACAAGCTCGTTTCTCTGAGGAGTGAACTTCAGCTTGAGCAGCCTTCCCCTGTGTCACCTCGCATCTCTACAGCATACATGCATAGACTCTGATGGACAAAACGTGAACAAGAATTAAAAATTTCAAGTTGTCATTATTCCAAAAGCACTATGGGTAAGAATGAGGTAATGATGACATCATCATACTTGCCCCAGTTGTCTGCACCACCACCTGGGCAGCAGAAACAAGCTGTGAACACAACACTGACACATCACCTTTTACTGTAAGTTAATAAGGCTAACCTGTTAGCAAACAGTTACATATTTTCACATCCAGTAGACACAGAGCAACATCAGTATTTAGTTGGAGTTGTGTTTCCAGGCAAATATAAGTTTAATATACTCTTCTTTTAGCTCTGTTTTTGTTCTCCACCAACCGGAGAGAAATATTCGGCCCTTTACCTGCTAAATGTTCCATTATGTTCACCGGTGACTTGCTAACTTAGTCTGTTTGCAATTTAGTGCCGCGCAGGCAGCGTACAGTGGGTTTATCAGAGTTTATCAAACAAAACAATGAGCTGAAAGACACTAAAACAGTCCGTAGAGCTGCATGGAATGGCATGATAGTTGGATCATAGCTGCCTGTGGGTCCCTCACTACAAAAGATATATTTCACATATAAATAGTCATGTGATCAATTGTAAATCTAAAAATATTGATTGTAGTTGCTTTAAAGTCAACTGGTGGTAGAAAGTGGGAAAATACTGAAATATTACTCAACAAGTAAGACTACGTTTTCAAAAAATACTTACAGTACATTGTATTTTTATCAAAAACTACTCAAAGTATTAGTTACTTTTTAACCGCTGATGTTCAATGCATTGTCAATGGCAGCATAGCTGAATCTCTCCCAACTCCTCCACAGTTCTGCTCAGCGGTCACGGTCATCTCTCCAAACAGCCCAGTCTCATTCCCATTCCTCAATTTTGTCACCGCCCCCTCTGCGATTCACACAGTCGACCGCGGTACCCGTGGCTGAAAGAGACACATGGCTTTTCAAGTGACATGAATGTAAATCCATCCACGGCTGTGTGAGATGCACCAGGTTTTCAACATAGTATAAAGCTCCACACATGGAGGAGGTTATGTTGATGGATGGCTTGAACAAACACAGGACTTTTACTCAGGATATGTGTCCCATGTGAAAAATTAAGGCCTATTGTTTAAAAGTTTGAAGGTACGTAACATGAGGTGCGTCATGTGACTTTTGTCTTGCGAGTCGCTTTAGTGACATATGACTTTCATCATGGGATTTATATCTTGTCATTTCAGTGATGTCACATGATACAAGTAACGTAATGTCGTTATTGTAACCCCAAAAATGGTCTCATCGTTAACTTAATCAAGTACTTTTTGTGCCTAAACCTACCTAAACTTTGAATGTTATGGTACAGTGCACATTAGTGTAAGCCACAGACGGTCAGTGACAAAACCTCCATATATGACGTGTTGTGATGAGGATGGATTGTTTGAAACTTCTGCCTGCTACAGCTTTTTGGCTTTTGTTTTGTGTCTCTTTGTCATGGCTTTCATTTGCCCATTTAGCCTTCTGGTCTTGCAGAAATGCAAGAAATGCAGAGGACAAGTTTGTACAACTACTGAGCAGTGAATTGTGATTTTAAAACATAAATAGTGTAAAAGATACTTAAGTACAAGTAAAATTGCATATTCATGAAAGTACAAGTACCCAAAGACTTTAAATACTGTAATCTGAGAAGTAGTAATTTGTTACTTCCACCCCTGAAGTCAACCAGTCAGTGCTTGAGCAGTGAACAAGAAATGGCACCAACATCAGGCGTAAACTTTTAGGGCTCAGCTGTGTCAGTGTTGCAGTAGAATAAAAGCGCTACCTTTCTTTCAATCTGTTTCAAAGTGACCTGTACAAGTCACAGTGTACTACCAAATCTACTGTGCCAGCTTCTATAAAAGATTGTTGCCTTTATGGGCTCATTTATAATTACCAAGTGCACTGTTACCAAGGGAGCAGCAATCAATTTCCATTTTTAACCTGGTAATACATCCACCATGAGCATTAGCAGAGGTTTATAAATCTAAAAAGTCGGAATAATTGTGGATATGGAACTTTTATAGTATTTTTTAGAGCTCCCAGAGCTGTGGAACCGGGTCCCGGGCCCCTGGAGTCTCTGGCGAGCCCTCCATGCACATCCTAAAGACTGCATCCCCCTTCTTCTTCTCCTGCTTGAGCCCTGGTAGTCCTACTCCACATGTGAAATCAATACCACATCATTTATAGCCAATTCTCGCATGTACCGTCAAATCTGAAACATATTGCCAAAAGTATTACTTTTTTTAATACCCTCTCCTCAAAGATAAAACTCACTTAATGAAAAGAACTGGAGAGATAGCACAGGGAACGACATGACAGCACATTTAAAGGGTGTCAAAGAGTGCGCTTTCAAAATGCATCAATGCATAGTAACGCAGTTCCTATTTCATGCTTAGTAGTAAATGGATTCTTGAGAAGCATTTTTAATTTCATGCCCAAATGGCAAGGACGTGTGATGAGAGCCGCCAGAGAGCGTTAAGTTGGATGTGCAGGGGCCTCCACCAGCTCTAGGCCCTCTCATAGGTGTTTAATAATAAAGCCTTGGTTCATCCAGCCCAGCACTTTGACTGAGATTATGTGCTTCCCAGACCAACCCCAGGGCCCTTTAACTTTCATAAAACATAATCCTGGAACACACTTACACCATCCATCACTCTGACGTACGCTGCACACGCAGAGACACATTTTTTTTTTTACCAGTGACAGGTAAAATTCAAGGCTTTTAGGAAATATTAAATCTACTGAAACACCATTCCACGCCGACACTTTTCTTCACCTGTCTCGTTCAGGACAGTGCTGTGTGAATTTTAAATGCGGCGGCGATAGGAGTGGTATGGCCAGGGAATGCCAGAGCCAGGGTCTGAACCTCCACAGAGGTGAGAAATATATGATTTGTGAGCAGTTTTAACACTACATCACACCTCTCTCTGCAAGCCCCTTAACGTCCAATTACAGCATTCAAACACCAGTGACAAGAGGCTGTTTCCATCCAAAAGAGTAAGAGGGGAATGTGGCTTTCTTTCCTCCGTGGTACTACGAGTATTTTACCAGAACCTGGGCACCAATCTAACATCTATGTAAAGGCAAAGTAGCCTGTTTTTCTGCGCAGCTCCACTCCCGTCAGACACAGCAGCACACAACACTCACATGGTCTTGCCACAGGGGGACTTTTTCCATCCGCTTCAAACAAATACTCGAGTTGTGACTCGACTTCCCCCTGGTTTTACGACAAAGCACCAGTGTTGGTATAAAACAGGTCATTGGGACCTCCCCAGGACCAGTTTGGTGAAGCCGCGCAACCTGCCAACATCCACAGCCGCCCATGAGCCCCCCCCGACCAATAACTCCACTCTCACCCATATGTCGTAAACAGCTTAAAACCCTATTAAAAGCACAAATACATTTCAGAAACTAAGTAGACATTTATAAAACAATATTTCCTGCCTGTATGACTGCACTGACTGTGTGACCGTATGGATGCAGAAGCTTATAATGTATTCCTGGTGGTGGTCAAACTTTTCCCTGGCTGCAAGTTGTGAACATGCATCCTATAAATGCATCAGTAAAAGACGGTGATTTACTGGGCTGGAAGGGAAGTGATTACGAGTGACTGATGAGAGAGCAAAAGCAACCTCCCTAAAGACTGCACCTGTGTACATTAACATTTACTTAGTGTGTGTGCCGCTGTAAAAATGCCTGAAAGCGTTTTTGTTGTGCGTGTTTGTGCGTATGCATGCATGTGTCCACGCACTAAATGCAACCATACAGCCATCCAAGTCATTAATTCATACCACAGTGGAGCAGAAATCCATCAATAACACAAGAATCTATTTAAAAAAAAAAGTTATTTTAGTTCAAAGGGCGTGAGCAAAATGAGAGGGGAAAAGAGCAACAAGGTTGGAATCCAGCCAACGTGAGGGATATTTTTAGCATTGAGAGAAACATTGGCCTTTTCAGGCTTTTATGTTAATAGCATTTCAGTGACTCATTGGAGAAATAATGATAACACACCAAGGAAATAGTGCTCTTTGTGGTTAAATTTAATTAGATTGTCCTCATAGGAGAATCTGAGAAAAGTGCCTCCCTGCCTGCCCCGGAGTAGCTGTCCCAAAGGTCCTTCACAGCCAAAGGTCCTTCTTGTAACAGTGTCAAGATCTGCTCTCATTTTTAAAAGTGGAAAGCCATTTCCTGACTCTCTTTGTAATGCACATACGTCTGGCACATCACAAAGGGAGAGAAAGGCAGGGGAATAGAGAAATTATGTGAAATCACACAGGATGAATGTTATTGTTGTTGCTGTTGATGTGGGAAAATGACCGGGTCCATTGCATTTTTCATTCCCCATCCAACAACATCACAGAGATGTTTTCAAGAAGGCCTGATTACACTGACTGGTAGTCTGGATCAACAACTTTTTTACAGCCTTTCGTCCATCTCTCCATTTCCACTTTCCATCTGCCTATCTCCATATTTCCCCTTTGCTTCTTCAAGCATCAGTCGCTCCTTCCATTCCACCATTCCTCCATTTCTTCATCTCACTATCCTTTAATTTCTCCACCCATGCTCTGTTAAATCTCTCCATCCCTTACTTTTATCACTCCATCATCCTCCTTGCTCTGTTTCCATCTTTCCGTCTCACCCCAGGTACGGGACGGATGCAGCGGTCACTGGGACCTTTTAAAAATGTCACTTCTGACAGACTGGATGAGACACTCCGCCGCTCTGTTGATTTATCCTTCCAGCGTGCTGCGGTAACTTTGTTAACGTCTCTCATCAGCCTATTAACAGCACATGAGCATGGCCAGGAAACAGGTGCTGGGAGAGTTTTACTGTCCATCACCTCACCAGCACGGGCCGATCAGCAGTAGGGAATGCAGGCAGTTGCACCCGGAGCGTCAACGCTTTGGGCCCACAAAATCACAACTTCAATAACAAGTAGTGTTAGACAGGAGTTCAGGTTAAAACAGGAGCAGAGGAGAGATACAGAAGAAGTGATGAACAAAATGGATATAAACAGCTTACAATATGACTGTCAGAGTAGTTTTAAAGCAGTAGTAGTGCATTTGCTGTCATGCTAAGATGTGATACCAACATTAAGCTCTCTGTATGCTTTATCAGAACTGCTTTGGAACCCCCCCTGCCCCCACAGCTTTCTGATGTCAAATTAGTAGGACAAACATTTCTATAACTTTCCTAAACTGAAAATCCGACATGTATACAAATATACAAAGACACAGCACTGGCCTTTGTATCATGTCAATGTCGCCATTATATTGGACCGGGCAGGACTGGCCTGTACCACATCTGTCACTTTCCTGCTGTGGGGTAAAAAGAAGTGCTGTAAAAGTGCCAGGCTAGTCAGTGCATGCATGTCTTTGATAAACACTTCATCACAGGTTAGTTAATGATGTTACTGAGTAAATGACGTGTGCTGATTGTGCCTGCAGATCAAACCGAATAACAAAAGAGTCATAGATGATATAACTAAAGTTTTTACTGTGATAAAATATGGCCCTGGCATAAAACAGCTGCTTTTAGAATGGAGTTTGGTTTAACAATCCAATTACAAAGAAGCAGAGGTATGTACACATCAATAATTAATTCTAGGATAGGATTTATAGGAAGTGAGGCCAAAACCATGCCATTTTCTACTTTTGTCGGCTCGATCGAATGTTGTTTGAATTTGCTTTGTTCAAGCATACTCTGACTCTTATGTCTGTACATTAAATTGATGGCTAAAGCCAGGAGCTGGTTATCTTAGCTTAGCATGAGACAGAAACCAGCCACCAGCACCTTTAAAGCTCACCAGTCAACACATAATATCTCATTTGTGTAACTTTTACTATCAAAAGAGACATCACTTTAGGCTTACAAAAATGATCATGAATATTAAATGTTTAAAAAAAAAACATAAAAGTTATTCAGTTCCATATAATTTTTTGTCAAAGCCACAGGGAGCCACTGGAGAGGGCCAAAAGAGTCGTGTGTGGTTCCAGAGCCACATGTTGCTGACCCACGGTGTAGTCGTACAAAACCTGAACAACTTGTGGTTTTACTTTTTGTGGCTTGTTCCCAGGCAACCAGTGTAGAATTCAGGGATTGCTTTGCGACTATGGAAAGTTGTTAATAACTTCATAGTTGAGAACATTTTCACAGAAATTTTATCTTTACTGTAGAAATATTATATCTGGTTTCTGTGATTTTAGTGAAAAAGATTTGAACACATTTTTATGAATTAATCTATTTTACCTCTTGACAAATTTCACATTCACACATTTACAAACAGAAAAAAACGACATTTTTTGTATCTATGAGGGAAATTGAACAAAATGTGCCAAATATGTCTTGTTAACAAAACATATCAAATATCAAAACAATTCATGTATTAGCGTTTTTAGTCCTTGTACTATTTTATTTCAGATTTTATTTTAGCTTTCTCATGGCTGCATCTGTGTAATGATTCTGATGTTGTCCTTTGACATCATGTATGTGTTGACAGCTTGAAATGAAGCTTAAAAAAAAGATTTAGCTACCTTTGGATTCCGCCAGTTATCGATCCTCTCATCCAACTCAAAAAAGCATATTTCCAACCAAATTCATCACCAACACAAACTTCTTCCTTTGGACATGTTTACAATCAGATTTCATCAATTCTATGATGAATATTAGACCACATCTAATATTTTTTAAAAAGCATGAATTTTCATCACATTCTTTGTGACAGTATGTGCTACAACACAATGAAAAAATAAGCAGTGCCATACCCTCCAAACGAAATAAATACAGAATTATTACCCACAATAGTAGGAAAGGTTCCACATAAAAAAAAAATCTTGGATTCATAGTTGATTTTAACTGAGCTGAAGCCAGTAAAGTGAGGTGCCAGTCAGTCAGCGTTCAGTGAGAAAAGAGGCAAAACAGCCATGATGCAATGTGTGGAGGGCAATAAGGCATAAGACACCTTTTAAAAAGCACCACAGCCCTCACACCAGCGGAGCAGCTGAATCCAGAGAATCCCCGCCCGGCAACAAAAAGGTCACGCCTGTCACAGCTGAGCCGTGAAGAGCTTCAGAACATGCTCTGGGAAAATACCTTTTTCATGACGAGCATATATAACAATGCAAAAATGCAGTGACCTTACAGCACGGAGAACATGCTCGAGACAGTTTGATACGACCCTGTCTGCCTATATTGTAGCTGCGGAGGAAGCGGAGCCCGGAGCCTGCAGGATACCGCTCACCTACCCCAGCTCTCCTGCTGGCTTTTTACACATAGATCCTCTCCAATACCACCACGTACACACACATACGCACATATACACACAGTTGTTATAGGCTGAGAAGTGATATGGTTTGCACTAATCCCCATCCCTATCTTTCCATCTACTCATTTTTCCATGTTTCTATTAAAATCTATCCATCCATCCAATGGCATAAGGAAGTTACAACAGGCCCCAGTCCATGCTGTTATGAGGGGCCCTAGTGCATGCGAGTTACTAGTTATAAAGCACACACACACACACCAATAGGCTTGTATATAATTTACCAATAATGTGTTGGATTTTAGTTTTACAATCATATCCTTTCATCACATGATCAAATAGAGACTTGACATTGGACAACGTCAACATGTGTTGCATATCTGTTTATGACAAAAACAACAAAGAAAGAAATTATTCAGTTAATTGGATTGGTTTTAATAATTTGTTATAGTTTTTAGAGTTTAGTTGTAGAAAACGCATATAATTTGGTTGTAGATTGCTACTGATCACTTTAATAAAAAATTAAAATAATAATAATTCACAGTCAAAGTTAAAGAGCAGTATACCCAGGAGGCAATGAGCACAGAAAGCCAAAACAGTGACGCCAAACAAAAGCAAGACAAAGTTAAGCTAAATTGAGGTAAAACTGTAACATATAGCAAAACACACATAAACATAGTAGAAATAAGACAGAACGATAAAAAAGGATAAGAGCAATAAGAACAAGAAAAGAAATATATCAATAAAAATACACAGAAAAAATATACAAAGAATATATAATTTTTTTTTAAATAAAAAAAAAAAATCATGATAGAGCAGGGTTTGCATTTTTGGAGGCATATGGCACCATTTTACATCTACAGTAACATGAGTTCTTTGAACACAATCTGAATCTCTCGCCGAGGGCCTGTTCTCTGCTCAACACATCATTGGAGGGCCTGGTCCCGTCTCTGGGCTGCCCCACCCCACGGGGCCCCAGTGCAACTGCACCGCCTGCACTGTATCTACATAATTACGCCCCTGCATCCATCCAGTCCAGCTCGTCTTCACACTTGCATCCCAAAGTTTCTGGCTCTCGCTCTCTCCTGTCCTTCCATCATTTCAGCCCGCCAATAAACAGCAAACAATTTTAGTTTAGTTTATTTATTTAGATATTTTGGTTCAAACACACATAAATACAAAAAAAACACATGATGGAAATTTAAAAGAACGTGTGAGGTAGAAATCTGTGATGGCTTATATGAAAACTACAACCAAAATACAAAAGTTAAAACACAAAAAAAACCACAAAATCACCAGTACAGTTTTAATATTAGTGTTGTTAAAATGTATAGTTTAAAATATAATTTACAAAGGTTAAATTACAAAGAAAACAAATCAGCCAGAGTAGTTGCTGTGGTAACAATATGAGCAACAGTGGTCATATTTTTTCCACATCAGAGGAATCGATTACATGTACACTTTCATTCCAAAGGATCTGATATTGATATGATATTTGATAGAAAATAATTGTTTTGATTTCAACACAGCTCTTCTTATAGCCTTTGTTTACAGTCTCTAGTCTTCAGAATCCATCTGCCTGTGGATTTAACCACATATTAAAAACAATATAACGCAAATAAAAGTGTTAGTTGAGGGTGAAATTAAACTCTGATGAATGTGGATATAGATAAATACTGGCATGGTGTTGATTTGTAGTCTAGTGAGCCATCAGTTAAACCAGCTGATGAATCAACAGAGATCAGATGTCTGATGAGGCATTTTTCGAGGCACGTTTATGATCATACACAGATCCCTCTCTTTGCTCCCTCTCTTCTTCACTCTGCTCCCCATCAGACCAGACAACGAGTAACTGAAGATGTCATGTTAATGGCAGGGAGCTCTACAGAAGCGCCTGGCCGTGCAGCACAGACAAACCGGAGGAAGCTATTTGCTGACAAATGGGATTTGGTGCTGGGCTTGAGCAGCATTAACTGGTGGGTTTTATTGGTTGAAGGAGCACGATATCATGGCGGTTTTCTTCTCCACGCCTCTCTGGCAAAGTGGATGACGTTGCAGGGAGCAAAGGCATTTGGTCACGCAAAGGTGCCGAGCGCTGTTAAACAGATGGCAGGAGACCAGTGAAGAGAGAGTGGCAATGGACAGCAGATGGAGAAGAGATCATGCAGGAGACCAGAGGAATGCAGTGTATATACCCAACACGCTGCCAGGCCCCTGTTCCTGCTCACACAAACACTTGATGAGTCTATCTCCTAGTTTTTTCCTCATGTATAAAGTTCTGGGTGAAATCTGAAAAAAAAAGATGAATAAAAGAGAATAGCATAGAACATAACAGATATTTATTACCTCATAGAGCACAGAGGGTGGAATTAAGGGTATACCTGCAGAGTTATCTGTTCATAATGGTAGTTAATGTCCCACTCTGAACATTTATCCTTGTTCAAAAACTGTCAATGATGCACTCATCACTTCAAAATAAAGCTCATGATGATACATCATGACCTGTTTCTGCAATAGTAATTTAAGGGTGAACCAATAGGGGGCAGTCTTGTACAATGGGACAGAGCATGTGGCTGTCACAGCTCAGCTACAGCTTGCACTGCACTGCCCAGGAAAGAGAGGTTCTGCAGAATATCATCGTCATCTGGTTCCTCAAACCAGTTTGAGACAGTGTCTTAATTCATTGGACCATGTGTCCAATTTAAACCGGAGGAAGTACAAGTTACTTTTAATTATTTACACTTGATTGATGTGTGTGTTTTTTTGATCATGTCATTTTCATTATTTCTTTGTCAGATTCAGACTAACAGTGTGACATCAGTGTCATGTTGCCAACAAACAGCTTTCAGTGATATCATCTAAATCTGGAACTTCAAAAAAGATCTCACTGTGCTGAATGAGTCCAGTCTGCTGTCATATTTGGTGGGAGACCGCCTGTCCAACAATGGAAGTGAGCTCACGCACCATCAGTCACAGACTGGCACAATCTGCCTGCTCGGGTGGCTACATATGAGCGAGTATCCTTCTCTCTGCCGGGCAGGACAGAACAGCACTATTTGAAATGGGAAAGATTTCTTCACTACATTAATGATCCTTATAAATCTTACAGCATCCTAGACTACAAACTTTTTGGGGTAATTTATTTTATTTTTATTTGTTTTTTTGCCAAGGCTTTTGATACTAAGCTTCCCCCCTGCCCCTCTAACTGCATTATTTGGGGTGGTTGAGCCAGGTGGAGTGAGGGACAGGTATGAAGCCCTGGACATATCTTTGCCTACACAGCTAGACAGAAAATTGCTGCTACAATTCTGGAAATCTGAGAAGCCCCCCAACATTTGATACGTGACTAAAGGAATTAGGAAATGTGTTACATCTAGAGAAAATTAGATTCACTATATCAAACTGAGCAGGAATCTGAGAGAATCTGGCAACCTGTCGTTAGTCTGAAAGAAAAACCTCAAGTGAACGAACCATGGTCCCACTGGTTCACTGGGTCAGGGTGTCTTAAGAGATAAATTATGTGCAACTTCTTTTTTGGTTGTTGTTGTTTTCTTAGGAATTTGCATGCCAGTTTCTAAAACCAATAAACAAATGTTTAAAAGATTATCCTTACAGAAATAAACCCAGTTTAGTTCCCTTTTGTGCGCACATGCCATGCATCTGCTTACTTATTCCCAATGACAGCATAGCCTCTTTTCTACTTTTATTTAAATTTTATTTTCCTTTTCCATTACTTAATCCTTTATAGTCATCTGTATCAGGTAGTATATGTATATAATCATTTTCTCATTGTTTTGTGTGTTTATTTCCCTATATCTTTCTAAAATTCAATAAAATGCCAATCATAAGAAATTAATAAAGTTAATTTTAATATCTCATGTCTATAAAAATCAGATTCAGTAGTTTTTCAATGTTCCATTTTCAGAGCAATCACACAGATGAATGACAAGTTCTGATAAGTCAACCTTTATTTATCTGTTTTACTCACTGAGCTGGTTTTACTTGAATACTCTCCTTCTTCATAAACAACATGGGGAAAAAGTAAAAATGATTTAACCTGTTGGTGATAAGAAGAAGTTGGTGATAAGGATAGCAGCCACGACAAGATAAACCTAAAATAAGACTAGTGCTGTAAAAAAAAAAAAAAAAAACACTTTTACCTATTAACAAAAAATAAACTGTAATAGACTAATAATGTTAGCAGATATTTTGGTAAATGCCCAATGGAGGTGTTTCCCATAATAATTTAACCTTAATCACAGACCCCAGAAGTATATTTTTTGTCATACCTCAAAGGCATTTTATTTTGTAAGTAAAATTTTTTCATAACTTTGTCAATCATTTTGTTATATATATATATCATTTTCTGTTTTAATTAGTGCTTTTAAATATACCAATTTATTGAGTTCCTAGAGGGGACCCCAGTCAAAAACACTGAACTATTTATTGATCGAGTTCATAATTGCCATGGATCCTTATTTAAAGTGTATTTTCTCATCAGATGACATTAATAACAACAGATAATGTTGAGAGAAATAAATTAACATTTTGCTATGATTGTTTCTTATTCATGGGGTTTAATGTGTTGGTAGGATTGAGGATTAAATTAGTGCCCGTTAGAAAAATGTTTGAAAGCTAAAAAACTTGTTACACATTAATTTAAAACAGAAGCAGTAAAAAGAAGACTCTATATAATTCTGTTTCACTCTCGAGCAACAACATCAACCTGTGAGACAAGTGAGGCATAACCCCCCTTTTCCTTGAAGTGCACAGTTTCAGGTAAAACACTGTGATGTGGAGGAAAACATGACTACTGGGGTCTCTGAGCGAAAAACACCCATCCTGAGAGCTGCTGCTGCTGCTGCCGGGACAGGATGAGTGAGAGTGTAGGTGGGGATGTGGGGGCTTTGAAACCGCAGGTGGGTAAGAGTGACAGGTTACCCCCCCACCCCCCGCTCATATAGTATGGACCTGACATCCTGTCTGCCAGCAGAGACACAGCAACATAGAGACACAAACAGAGCCAGACAGACTCCAGAGCAGGACGGCAGCTCCCATTTTCTGTCGAGGACTCTGGAACAGAGGTAAGAAGCGAGGTGACACCATACGACAGGGTTTATAAAGGTCACAATGCATATGTTGGAGCTGAATATTATATTATGATATCTACAGGAAATGAGACACTACATATCTAAATTAATAGAGGCAACATTTTACACTTATTCTTTTGAGGAAAGGAGTAGATTCTAAATGGATGTCTATTTTTATAATATTCTATTATTTAACTTTAACTTTATTTCTGATCTTAATACAAATTTTCATTATAAATATATCATAAATATTGTGAGGAAATGACTTTGCTACAATATCAGTTAAGAAAAAGGCCTGCCATCTAAAAATATGTATTTTAAAACCTCCATAGACCAGACTACATGCTATATCCCCCCTTTTATATCAACGTCAGAAATATTCTCAGCCCAAAGTCAGTTTCTGTCTCTAAATCTTTTGTGCAAACCCGTGAGATCTCTCTGGTTCTTTATGAATAATCTGTGCTAGTCCTCTCCTCTGTCACTCAGTGTTATTGGAAGAGGAGTGTCGGCCATTACAGGCTTGGCAGCTGCACTGAGCTGCAACACTGATACTCTGTGGGAGTCAGATTATCATAGAGAATGATGATGGCGGCTGCAGGGGACTCAGGGCAGGGCCAAAGGGCAAGGCACTAACTCTCTGGCTCTGACATTAACCCAACTATAAAGAATACGGTAATCCTATCGCACACATTGGTGTAACAGTAAAATGAAAACTGTAAACTGGAGGCCACATACAAAATGTTCTGGAGCATTAAAAAAGAGATAAAATTCCACAGCGTTTCCAGCTCGCTATAAACTTATAATAGAGCCATCAGTCATATTTTTTAAATTGTGTAACTGTGATATTAGAGCGCAATGAGAGTAAGAAAAAATAAAAGTGCAATAAGAAATACACCCACCATTAAGCACCATTATTATTGCTCTTTGTCGGGAGAGTAATAGGCTAATAACGACACCACGAAATGCAGAAAATGAGGAAATAATTTGACAATAAAATGTACCATAGAAATAAGTCCATACTGAATAAAAAACATTAAAAAATAATCATGAATGTAATAGGAATAAGGCTTCAGTGTTTCGCAGCAGATTTAAATTTTAAATAAAAGGGAAAAGCGCTTTTTTTTCCCTCGTAGAAAATATTTTAAATATTTAGTATGATTGTAACGATTTTTGACCGTACAGATAAATTTAATTATCGGTGATTGTAGTCTGCCACAGACCAGCCCGAGAAAAAACGTGCTGTTTGTTTCAATGGCCCTTTTCCAAGCAACAAAAAATAAATAAATAAATAAACACAACTTACATTGTTAGAAATTCTCACAGTGTAAATGATATGTTGAGAGAATGCCATCATCTTTAATGTCAGAACGTGGGGGTTTGTGTGTCTTCTAATCTGTGTGCAATGGTTCAGTGTTTTGACAGTGAAGATGGAGGCCTGGGTGATATGAAACCGAACGAAAACCACAAGCATGTTGTGTGCAGAAAATGTTCTGCAGCTCGAAGAAAACGAAAATTAGATTCCTCTAAACGTCTTAGACATTTACTGTACTTTGATTTTTTTTTTTTATGTCTCATGTAATGAACTGAGAGCTCTCTGGCTCTGGCAACGATTATTAACTCTGGTTTAAAGACTGACATTAACAGGTCAGAAGCTCTAATAGTCCGTTGAAGCAATTAAATATATTTAAGCTGTTATTGTTTCCCCTCCTGTGGGATAAATAACTTGTTTGATTCTTTATTTTAAAAAGATGAATTTCCCACTTTTATTCAGCCGTTTTCATTAAAGCATTTTTTTTTCTCGGCGATGTCGACAGAAAATATGAACTTTCTCAAACAGTTCTGTCAGAGCCGCAAACACTTGAGCAGAGGAAACACAGCTTGTTGTTTTGTTAAAGTGCCAATAGGCGGCGCTGCAGACTTGCATTCTGTGCAACGACTATCTCCAGCAAAGACAATATCTGCAGCAACTGCAGTGCTGTCAGTCCTGCTGCACTGACTGCACACTGTAAATTGCACACTCATGTTTAAAAAATGAAGCTTTTCTAGATATGTAAAATTTTAAGATAATTAGAGGGGCGGGGGAAAAGCATGATAAAATAATTTAATTAATTGCTTTTTGACATTTGATTAAGAAAAATATCGCAGACTTGTTAACCTTGATTTAAATACCAAGTCATTTTTTATTTCAATTCAAATTCAGTTAACTTTTCTGTGACTTGCGGTTTGGTGGAAAACTTTAACAAATTAAACGTCTCAGTTTTAATAACAACCTGTTGAACCGCAGCCTGCTCCTGTGCGTAAAGTCACTCAGTGTGTGTGTGTGTGTGTGTGTGTGTGTGTGTAGGTGTGTGTGTGTGTGTGTGTGTGTGTGTGGCACTTCAACTTTTGATTCAGGTTGTCAAAAATCTTATTTACTTTGCATCTAAATCTGTGGCCAGAAACAACCCGCAGTGTAATTAAAGATCAGTCTGAGCTGCAGGCTACTCTGTAACTTCTCATGATTGGAAATTGATCAGTATATAAGCATGATATTTAATTTTTTCAGCTTTCCTGATTAAGGCTTATCTCAACACATACTGAATAGTCTCAGCATACTAAAGTTATTTTATCGCACAAAAATGATCAAATAGAATAAAATGTCAGTTCATGTTTTTTTGGGGAGAACATGTGTGATGACTTGTGATAATAATCCAATTTAATTGTTAATAAATCAGGATTTAAAAAAATGTACAGGCAACACATGTGACATTTTCATGACCTTGTAATTAGCCAATTTAATTTAAGTGGTTTCATAGAATTAAATAAAAAAAATCAAACTGTACAGACGGATTAAAAGCAGCTCATTGTCTGAAAAAACACAAGTAGCGTTCACGGTTTACTTTCTATTTGTTCGCTCTGCTGTTGATCTCAGGATGTTGGTTTTTTTTTTTTCTGTCACAAAGCTCATGTATATATATATTTTTTTACTCTTACCACAAAGAAATAAAACCATTTAATGTGGTGGCTCTCGCATGTGCCCTCCATTTGCGCAAATGGGGTCTATGGTTTCAAAAAAAAGTCTTGTAAGCTGCTCAAGTATCCAAAAGCACGTTTTCAAAAGCGTGGTGGAACTGGAGGAAAAAACGCGCAGGGTTTCCTCCTGCGCTTCCAGTCATGTCTCCAAAAGAAGGTATCAGCCTTGGCTATATGGTACATGAGAGGTGTGAGCTGAACACGCTTCTCTACTATGGTCCGGAGCCCTAGTTGCTATCCAAACACAAATAAACAGAGGAGGAACATTGGAGTTAATGATAGAGGAGGGGGGTGGAGGCGTGTCGGAGGGCGGGCTGAGCACTCCGGAGCGCCGGAGCCCTGAAAAGTGCAGGGCCGGTGCGCGTTACGCACACTTCCAGCCCCAGCTCCGGACAGGACTCCCACGCTGCTGCTGTCTCCTCCAAACTTCTTCGCCTCTTTCCACAACTTGTCACATCTGTGCAGCAAAGGTCCGAGACAGCAGAGTTGACTGCATGGCTACATGAGAGTTTCATGGACTTGGAACTTGGAAAACTTTTAGCGGCGCTTTATTGGAGCTCGTCGCCTCTATAGTTACTGTGGATTACTGACATACCGCAGGACCTTTGGCAGCTATTTATTGGGGTAAGATTCTGTTTGACAGGGTAGATATATGTCAGTCTTCTGCAGAGAGGGAACCAAACTCACTGTACTCACTTGTTAGAACTTTTTATCCAAAGGGAAAGATTTAACTTTTTACTGTTTGCGCTCTAAACCAAAGAGAACGAACCGAACTGAACTTTTCAAGAACAAAAGTTAAATGAAATGTTGTTTCCAGAAGTGATTGCTGCTTCGCGATGATCACCAGCTTGAGGTCATAGTTCGCCCACGTTTTGACATCACTGGTCTGTGTCCACTGCGCGTAACACTGCTCAAACAAGCAGTGGCCTTCGCTTCTGTAAAGACTCATTGTCACGAATTTAAATCCCTCTGCCAAAAAGAAAAGAAACTGAGAGGGATTCAAAGAACATGACAAGGCACTGAGGCTGCTGTCAAAGTGTAAATGAAGTCCAAAGGTTGTTGAGAGAAGAACAGGTTGAACAAAGCTGTACATACATTGTGGGGCAGAGAACAGCAAGTGCCTGCCTGCATGGTGACTTCTGTTGCACCTGTGCAAAATTACACTGAACCATTTATCCTGTCTGTGAAAAGGGAAACGTAGCATCAGATATCTTTGAAACAAACGTAACGAGCTGACCCAAACGAGCGAGCAGCCCTGCGGCTGCCATGTCCGCAGGACTTTCACTCTGCAAGCCCTCTCCAAGTGTGAATAATGCCTCAATCTCCAGAAAGTTTCAGCTTTGGTTGCCTTGTGGTATATTATATTAAAATATGATTTAGTCTGATCTGTCAAAAACATATCTAAGAATAATATTTCATTATCCAAACAAAGAGAAAACTTAGCTTTAAAAAAAATCATTGTAAATGTAAAGGTCAGCTCGTCGTTGCACCGCTGGCTTACTGCCAGTCCCGCTTTCACCAGTCGGGGTCTTGAACTAACACGGTGGGAAAACATAAGTTGTCATCCCCACAAACATGGAACCAGGCCCTCTAATATTTTTTTTGCACTGTCAGCTCACCTTATTTGTCATTCACTGTGGAGAAAGGTGGCTGCTGCTTTTAATTAACGCAAACATATTGTTCTGTGGAAAAGTAGGTTAAAATGTCCAGAGGTTATTTCTTTTACTACCATGTTCTCTTTCTTGCCCAGGGGGAAAAAAGCACCTTATACAAAAAAACATACAGCATGAAATAAAGAGAAATATATTGACATAAAAGTAAAATATCAGGCCTATAAAAATTAACTGGCTACTGTCCGCAACCTTAAAAATTAAAAGCACATGCATTTCCAGCAAAGATTAAAGCAGCTTTCTTGTGGATAATAGCCAGAGTTTTTCTGTTTTGCTCTGACTCATGCTCGTGGACTGAATAACATATTTGATGTGTGCTTGCAAAATTTCAAACTTCTACAAATCCACACACTGCACAGAGCACTTGTTTTGCGTTGTGAAACAGCAATTACAACCGTCAAAAACAACAACACGTCTTCTCTAATTACCTCGTGTGAGATTTAGTGCTTTATTCAGGCTGATCTGGATATGTAATTTACTGTGTTAATCGATGCCACATGAGTCGTTTTGCGCTCACTTAATTTGATTACACTTCCGATGAGTGATTTGTCTTAAAGTTGTTTTGAAGAGCATCTCCGTTTTTCAGGAACGAGCGTTGTTTTTTTGTCAATACGTAAATTACATGTTTATATTCTCTCTGTGGTTTTGCTTGTGACTAACAGGATTTTTACTGATCACTTTCCAGTGCAGGGCAGCACTTCTGCATCTTTATAAAATGTTTAATTTATTTACCCAATCAGCTCCAACGCCTTGTGCAAGTTGTTAAAATTAATTTGCGCCCTATAGTCTCTGAGCAGAAATGATCCACCTTTGATTCCTTGAAGAAGAATATAATCCACATAATTTTCCTGAGATAAATGATATCATGTTAGATCAGAATAAAAGATGTGTATGAAAATCAAGTAAAAGTAAAATAATAAAGTATAGCCCAGCAGGTGGTTTTTACTGTCTCATGATCACTAAGTGAAGGTTTGCCTTTGTTACCACATAATGACCGTCTCTGAGGCTCTAATGTTGCATTTACACACAGCACTCATCATTGTGTATTTTTTATTTTCCCCAGGGTTTTCACCGTGTCTTCTGCAGAGGTCTGAGCCGACATGGGGAGCAAAGCCCTGCACGCTCCGATCCCCCTGCACCCGGCCCTCCAGCTGACAAACTACTCCTTCCTGCAGGCCGTCAACACTTTCCCCGCTGACCAGCTGCAGGGGCTGTACGGCCTCAGCGCGGTGCAGACCATGCACATGAACCACTGGACTCTTGGTTACCCGCACATCCAAGGACTGAGGTCGACGATCACAGAGATGGCAGCCGCCCAGGGGCTGGTGGACCCCCGGATTCCCTTCCCAGCGTTACCCTTCACAGCCGCGGCGCAGCTCTTCCACCCGAAACAAGCCGGCGTTGCGCACGGCGTCCCCTCGCTGCACAAGGACAGGCCGAGGTTTGACTTCGCCAACCTGGCCCTCGCTGCCACTCAGGAGGACCCGCCGAAAGCTGCGGATCTGTCCAAGTTGGGACTAGGGGGAACCATCTCCGAGCTGAGCAAGCTGTCCCCGGACAGAAAGCCCACCCGGGGCAGGCTCCCCTCCAAGACTAAAAAGGAATTTATTTGCAAGTTCTGCGGCAGGCATTTCACCAAGTCCTACAACCTCCTCATCCACGAGAGGACCCACACAGACGAGCGGCCCTATACCTGTGATATTTGCCACAAGGCTTTCAGAAGACAGGACCATCTCAGAGACCACAGGTAAGACGGATTTCTAACACATACTATAAAAATGACTCACTGGGGAAAGAGGGGGGTCTGAGTATTTCATTCCCAGCAGCATTCCTTTGAGTTTGCTCGTGATTTAAATCACACGTGTGTATTTCTCTAAATGCCATCTTCAGGACCTGCAATTAAAAATATATATTCTTAATTTAACATACACCCAGGCCTGTTCCCAGAGTTTTCTCCATGAGGGCGCTAAAGCACTTTTACGCATAAAGTTGGCCGCTCATGTGTTGCACAGTAGAGCTTTTTCGCCCTGTGACTCTGGGGTTTGTAACAGCTACAAGCAAAGCCATGCATGAGCAGACATCTGATTAAGTGTTATTTCTGTTTTACAGATACATCCACTCCAAGGAAAAACCATTCAAATGTCAAGAATGTGGGAAGGGATTCTGTCAGTCTCGAACTCTAGCCGTCCATAAAACCTTACATATGCAGGTAAGCTGAAAATATTAACAGTGATTTTATCCTCACTACACCTTATGATCATAATTCACCTGTTATGCACGGACTACTGCATGCATGGGGATATTAATAAATCTCACAAAACCAATGCGTTTGGCCTCTCACCAAATTAAAATAAAAATGTAAGTGAGACATACACATAACAGAATTATTAAGAATATTGTGTAAATATGTGAGTTAAAGCTGACACAGTAGCATTTATTTAGATGACTGAAAGACACAATTGATAGACGTTCTATACAATTAAAGGGAATAATCCTTTGCTTGCTTTAAATCTAAACAGGAGTCTCCCCACAAATGCCCCACATGCGGAAGAACCTTTAATCAAAGAAGTAACCTGAAAACTCACCTTCTCACCCATACAGACATCAAGCCCTACAGCTGTGGCCGCTGCGGAAAGGTGTTTCGGCGCAACTGTGACTTGCGACGGCACAGTTTGACGCACAGCCCACATCAGGACTACTAGCCTGGACAGACTAACAAAATAACAAAGGACAAAAACGCAGGAAGACAAGTCAGCGACTTTTTCCTTTTTGTTCAAAGACAATCTCCGAATCAGGACACGTTTACTGCAGCACATTTTAGAGATTTGGGATTTGGTTGCACCTCAAGTGGGACAGCAGCGGGAGCCACGTCCAGCTTTCACACCACCTGTAAATATCAAGACCATGTACATAATGTTGTTTTTTTTATTTTCTTCTCTGACCTTGAAATGATAAAGTTGTCAAAAAACAGTCATAAGTTTAAAGTATGTTAAATTGTATTTTAGAAATAAATATTTCCATTATACGTTTGCATTTTCTCTGTCTTTTATTTCACCACCAACCTGCATTCAAACACGACAAACAATGTCAAAGCCAAAAAGTAATATTTAGATGAAACCATTTACCATGGCCGTCAGATTTATAGTCTATATGTTTACAGCCAGCAGCCAGTGAGAGCTTAGTGTGGCTTTTTATAGTGGAGCAGCACATATCAGTTAGCAGCCAGAGAGCATGAAATGTCTTTCAGGACAAGTCATTAAAATGTTAAATAATCTGTGTCTTTGAGTAATAAGTGATAATGTATAATAAACAATCTGGGTTTTTTTTCTAAATAAAACACATAAGCATACAATGTTTTTAATACATAACTGTGTGTCATCCTGTTCAAAATGATTGAGCTCCATTATTATCTGTAATATCAAGCCCATACAGAGGCTGATTAGTATTATATTAGCCGCATGAGCCGCCATAATATCACATGTCTTTATCTGCATCGACTCTGATATCATAATTGACCTGCAACGCGGCGGAAGGAGTCACCAGCGCAGAGAAAACTATTAAATCCAACGAGATGAGACGTGGCCGATACTGTCTATAGAGATAGCTTTTTTGGTGAAATGATCAAGGTTCATTAAAGTCATCACGTACACAACAAACAAATATAAAATATGATAAAATAACTTTGATTTTTGAGGCCCTAGTTTGTTACAGGCCTATCTCAGACTTACATCAACCAGCTTTGATTGAGCATATTCATAATTTATGACAACGTCAGCTGAGAGGGTTTAGTACAACTGGATTATACTGTTTTAATTTGGGCCCTTTGAGCTATTATTTGAGATGCTTTATTTACCCAATATAATAATTAGTATACAGTATATTATAAGAAGCAGGTTCATCACGGGGAAAGGGTGAGCGCTTTGGGCGCCATGCGTAAATACACGTTTAGATAGATGTGTGTAAATAAATACATACAAAAATTCCCAGATTTGGATTTCATCCAACTAACCTTTGATCGGACACTGAATGGATCACATTGAATATTAACCATCAGAGCTATGTCCTGTGACAGAATGAGTTGATATGTAATCATTTTAAAAAAAAAATTATTATTATTTGGTGAAGACAAAGTGAGACGCTCCCCCTCTGCCTTCCACCTCATCTCTCTGTCTCTGTGTGTTACTTGGCCTTCAGGCCTGTTGTTTCATGATTTCACCAGCCGTTACTGGCTGCGGAGGACTCGTTTAAAAACCTGATTTTCACCTGACAGTGCAATTAATTGCCTGAACAAATAGCATTTATATTTAATGGGCTCGAAAATATGGTCTGGAACAAGTGGCTACAATAACAACAGAAGATTTAAAACGGCGCTCATTGCTGCTGAAAGGCCATTAACTATCAGGCCCAGTTTTTTACGCACTGCAGGCTTTTCCTAATCATTTTCTAAATGGAAAAGCAACAACGAGCGAGCTCATATTAACAAAAAAACAACTGAGCTTCTTAATAGCTAATCATACATAAAATCATGCTTAATCACCAAAAATTAAAACTTGCAAACGATGCAAATATGAAAAGATGAATGCTGCACACACAATAATAATGATAATAATTGCTCACTACTACTAATAAAAATAACGACAAAAACATTTATTTCTTTATTTTATTTGCGATTAATTGTTTGAGAAAGTTACTCCAAAAAGTTGTTTTTAAATCTTATAATCGTGTGATGAAGTGATTCGGTTATTATAGTTAAACAAACTCTAATCAACTTAAATAAACGAAACTATTCTGATATGACCTCACAGTTTAATGTGGAAGGCAACAAATAAGTCTTAAGCTGTCGGCTAATTGATGTGCATGTATGTAACCTATAGTCAAAATATATAATTTGAAACGAAAATACCCTTTCAACAATATTTAGTTCCCTTACATGTGAACAAAACTTTGGTATTTTTAGACAAGTTCAAGTCTTTTAACTTTTCTAAATGTGTTTTGATTTGGAATTTTTTTTTTTTTTAGATCTTGACCAATGGAAACCTGATATTGATCACCAAGATTTTTAACTCGAATTTATCCGTTAGCTTTAATAGAAATATTGTCCTGGAGGGAAAAAATTACAAATGTTGTCCTTTTCTTACAGGAATCACATTATCTACGCAGAGAAATAATAGAACAAACTTTTTTTTTTTGTTTTGTTAATTTAAGCTCATCACTGGCTTTGAAGAAGCGCATTTTACCATCATGCCAGACTGGACATAATGACCTAATTTGTGTACAATTAAATGGATTAAACTGTGTTGTTCGCGTGCGCAAAACTACTTATCAAGGACTTTCTATGTTATTTCAAAGTACATCTCGGCCTGAACTGACCTCAGAATAATGACAGTAATGGTGAACGCTCGCACATTTGGCAAAGAGTGGACGGTCACATGTTGAACTTCATCGGTGACCGGCGGGCCGGCCTGTATGGACTGTGCACTCAGGAGGCTCTATAGCTGACAGGGGAGAGGCGGCACTGACTGCAGCTCCACTGCTCTGATGATATGATCTCCATATGACCCTCAACGGCCTGTGACACACATCCACTTTTTTTTATTTCAGCCACACTTCCTCTAATGCCATGGCCTGAAAATTCCCTTAAAACTCTCTAAAATTTGTTTGACATTCTGACATGGAATAAACTCTTTACCAAAGTGTACAATCAATTGGATTGATTCGTTTTTGGAAGTTGTGGCTTATTGTGTCATGTCATTAAAAAACGACTCAGTTCAGCAGTTGACACCTGCACACACACGAGTCTTGAGAGAGACAGATTTGACACCACTGGCCCCAGAAAATAACGGTGTGTCCAAGTTTGATTGTGAAGAATACACAGACCATTGCCCTGTTTATCTCCACGATTATATATCTGTCTGATAAGCCTGTTTTGATGATTCCAAGGTCAGCCGTGGTCTGAGACAACAGAAGAAGGCAAAAAAGGGAGAGAAATAATTTCTGTTTTAATATATATATATATATATTTTAACTTCAGCATTCTTTGGCCGTGTTATTTGCCATTGCATTTTTTTACTGTAGCCCACTGGCCAAGGATACTCAGCCTCCTTTGCCAGGGGGGCACTTTTGCAAAATGACAGGGTGCCAGGGTCCACTTATAAAGATCGAAAAATATTATTTATCAGAAGAAGAAAAAAATTAAAAGGCCCATAACTCCTCTTTCTTTAGAACCTCGTCGTTATCTTCAAAATAACTGACTTATTAGGTTTAATTTATTAACTATCACTCAGTAACAGCAACTGCACTTTAATTGTAAATACTGTGGTGACATTTCATTGTGAATTAGAAAATGGTTGGCACACTATCGATGGCCTAATTTGGTCCACGGGCCGCAAGCTGGATATCACTGCTGTAGGCTGTTCATTTATTCTTCAAATAACAGTGTATCTGTAAATTTCAATGAGCCTTCAGCTGTATATCTTAATATCATAATGATACTTTATCCCACAGGTCTATTTAAGAATGGACCCCCCCATGGAATAAGTTTAGAAACCTCACAAGTCACCTGTGTGACCGAAATGCGAAGATCCTTCAACTAGCGTTAACACTGCACACTTTCATTAACCTTTCCATAGGTCCGTCCCTAAATCTGAAGAGAATGTGTCCTCGGAATAAAACCTGGTTTCGGGTGTGCATGTATGACATAGTCCTTTGTTTTAAAGTATTTTTAAAAAGTTACCTACACATTGACACTATTCAGGACGTGATCATTGCGCAGTTTATCATCAACGCTCTCTGCAAAGGTGAGCTGATACAGCCATATAAGGGTTGGAGGCGTGCGAAAGGAATTACGAATATTACGTTCATGATACGCCATGATGCCTTCGTATGCTCCTCGTAAATTCTTGTTGACACAGCGAGGCCGGTGGTGTGACCACAAGCACATTTTGATTAGAAATAATGATAAAAGTGACTTCGAAACACAAATTATGTGCTGGAATTTATTCATTTCTAAATCAACTGGCACTAAGGCACCTGGTGCTGCAGTAAGTATCGGAATAAGGAAGCGATGATGTGCATCAAGCACTTGCTTGGTGTACTTTTTGATTTCTCATTAGTGGTCACAAAATTAGGTCCTCTGAATATAACATTTCGCCTAGTTTTCTGTAACAGGAAATGTCGAGTGTCTCTCTTGCCACTGTCTTGGGTTGTACATAAGCACTGAACATTGAAGTGCATATTTCCTACAGGATCTAAAGGCAACACCAGGCATGCGGAAGCCGCGTCGGTGTTTACTGATGACGTTTGGGCTGAAGCCGTTGAGAGATGTGGCTAACGTCAGTTAACGGGATGAATTTGTTTTATTAAACGTCGAATTGAAGAAATAGCTACAGGATATAAGCGGGAGTCAAGTAAGGAGGGTGTTTTCTATTTTCACCCGTGGCCACACGTTTTAATAAGCCGAAGCGAAGTTTAGGGCGACTTCTTCTTGGCAGTTAGCTTAGCTTCTTTGCTCTGCTGCTTCAGAATGACTGGAGTGCATAGCTAGCGTCTGGCTAACTACTCCGCAGTTAACGTTAGTTATATTTCTTACTACGCAGGACGACACTACTTCATTTAAAACACCAAGTTGTATTTAGTTGTATAGCTATGCATTTGGAAATGTCGTCGCTAACTACCGCTGGCTTAGTCGCATGAATAAAAAGTGGAGAGAAGCAGGCTAATCCAGACACTCCTGTGAATTAAAATTAAGCCACTTTTAAAGTATAACCACCAAATTTGTAAAGCGGTTTGTTAGTTAAACCGTAGCCTGCAACACACGAACAGAGTTCAGCTTTTATCGAGTGGAGATATCAGCTCAACATGTCCAACTGTAACTGTTACATCTTCAGTAAGACTAGTTTTTAAACTTAGCCGGAATTTTGGCTAGTTTTTAAATGCACATAATAGACTGTCTCAATAGCAGACATTTTGGCATGAAAAAGTAGGGTGCACACAGGTGTTACCAATGATACTAATTAAGGAGCCGTTACATTCAGGACATAGAGGGCCAGGGTGCTGGCTATTGTGAATATCTGCTCACTGATATGGCTCTGCTACACTAGATCCTAATTAGCGTCATAGGTAACACCTGCTCGTACCCTGCTCTTTCACATGAATATGGCTACCGTTAAAAAGGTTCAGGCTATATATCTTATTTCATGATAGAATAAGTCAGTTTAATAAAGCACATTTCAAGAGCAGATGTTAGAAGTAGTTTATTTACAAGCCAATAGAAGCCTATTGTGAACCTGAAAAGACAACATTGTGTAATGTTTCTGTAATCTCCTCCCTCTACTTTAATTTGTTTTTATTGTCATGTTTTCCTGTTCTTATTTCTTTTACTGTTTTGTTTTATTTTGCCATGTTTTAGTGTCCTTTGCTTTTGTCTTAGTTTTACTTCAGTTTTAGCTTAATTTTTTCATGCTCCTGTTTGGCCTTATTGTGTTGGCCTTCTGCTGTTATTTTGCCTCTGGGATATCCTGCTCTTCTGCTTTGCTCAACCAAGATACATTGGTCTGCAGTATCAAAAATCACCAGTGAAATCCAATAGTACAAACACAAGACCTTCCCCTGTGTCATTAAGGATGTTATGTTCACAGAGTGCCTATCAATAAGTATTTTCTCTGGCTTAGTGATGGTTAAACCTGCACTTACTATTAAATTATAACATTGTAGTACAATGTTGAATTTTGCCCCTGATTGAGATAAATATGAAACGGTTACAACCACATAGTCTTCAGCTAGAATATGAGCCTGTCATGATGATAATAGGCCCTTTTGAAACAGATATTTTCACAGTCACAACAGGAAAAGCACAGGTGTATGTAATGTTAATTACAGCTAAAAATATTTGCTATGGAAAATATGTATTCTCTCTTCAAAGTTCAGAGGAACTTGTGTTGTGTTTTTTTTATATTGGGATAGGCCTATATTTGGGGATAGGTGATTTACTACATAAGTGCTGGAATGTAAATAAACACAATAACATCACAATGTTTTGTTCAATCTTTGATGTGTGTTCAGGACAGGGACACGATGTTGGAGTCCTATGTCACACCGCTCCTGATGAGCTATGTCAACAAGTATATAAAGAATCTGAAGCCATCTGACCTGCAGCTGTCTCTCTGGGGAGGAGATGTGGTGCTCAGCAAGTTGGACTTGAAGTTAGATGTGCTGGAACAGGTACTGTTTGTTGACTGTATCCTCTGCTGTTTGCTGACTGTATCCTTTTATTTTTATTTTTTTATTTTTTTATTTTTTACAAGACCAAAACAAGACTTATTAAGAAGACACATTGCACATATTGTATATGTAGGTAATGGCTATTTTCTTTAAAGGAATACCATGCACTTATGATGGCTGATAATTGCAAGTGTTTTCATATCCAAACACACTACTGATAACAATAACACTTGTACATTTCACTTCTTAAATTTTATTATTACTATATTTTTATTTATTTATTTTTGTAGTTTACTGCACTTTTGCTTTTTGCTTTTGGTCATAAACATTGGTCATTCATGCACATACAAGTTACAATTAAGTTATTAAATTAGTGTTTTAAAATAAGTAATTTTAGCATATTGTTCTCTTAACAAAAGAAGCAGTTAAGCATGTGAACACTACAGTGTTGACACTGCAGAATGTCTTCACAATAAAGTAAAGGAAAATATTTTCCCTCAGGACATAAAATAAAATACAAAGTTTGTAAAGTAAGCATGTGCCCTACCAGCATATTTGTTTTCCATTCACTTGTATTTACATCTTAGCAACATTATAGTCATGGTATATGGACTGGTTGCACAACAGACATTTTGATTTGTCAGAACAGGAAAAACACAGGTGGACAGTATTTATGGCTCACTTCCATTAAGGTTCCCAGTAACAGTGACAGTGAACCAACATTCACAATAGAAGGGACTACATCTAAGGGGAATGCAACAATCATCACACCTGTGAGTATTTTCATATTATATGTCAAAATACCGGCTGTGCAACCTGTCCATTGCCTTGACTAGAATATGAAAAAAACACTGCCAAAAAAAAACAGTATATTTATTGGAGTTTGATAGGTTTGCTTACACATCTTTGCTCTGCAGTGCTATTTTGACACAGTGTTCTTTTTTACACTTGTAATGTCTGCATTAGATTAGGCTACCATGAGTTAAAAGAACTTTCTTTTGTCTTGAGTGGGTTCTGACTGCTTCAGAAGAGCAAACCAAAACACTACCTAACCTAACAGTGATTGTGATGAAAGTTCTTATTGGAAGCAGCTTTAAGCCAACTGACAGTGGGAATTGTGTTAGGATTTTGATGTATAACACTGTGTCAAAACCTTGGCAATTATCCTGCCTTTGCCTTTGTTTTATTGCATTTCATTTGGACAGTACATCTTTTAAAATGAGCAATTAGAGATCATTTTCTTAATATAAAGAGCAATTCTTAGTGGAACATTGTGTGTGTGTGTTTGGGGAAGGGGGGTATTGAGCAGACATTCTGTAGATCCATGACAGGTTTTCCTCTGAAATATGTTTAGTTATTAGTTTTTTGGCTTAGACTTCCGTAGGAGGCCTGTGAAGCCTGTGTGTAGGCAGTCTGGTTTCATGGGAGTCGTTCTCACACAGAGTAGTTCAAGATGCAGAACAGTGATTCGTCTGCCTCGGAGAAAATCTGACTGATTTTGTTAAAAGCATGACCGGTATGTAATCTGTAGCTGTTGTTTTCACTATCCTTTTGTCTTCAAATATTAGTTTCAAATAGATGTATATGAATGGATGAAGGTTCCAAATGTTTCTGGAGCCATAGCAGTCTATCGCCAAATGCCCTTACAATGCTGTCTGCAAGACAGATGTAATACTATGGTACGGATAATTCTAACTATACTTTCATAGCTATCTGAGGTTTCTATCTTTATATGTCTTTGCATATTTATAGGAGTTGAAGCTGCCTTTCACATTCATGAGTGGTCACATCCATGAGCTGCGTATCCATGTACCCTGGACCAAGCTGGGCTCGGAGCCTGTAGTGATCACCATCAACACCATGGAGTGTATCCTCAAGCTGAGGGATGGAGCCCAGGTTAGTTACTGACTGGTATGAGAAACATGTTGTCCTTGATTCCACTACAGAGCCAAAACAGGGCTGGCCAGATGTTCTTGTTATTTATGTGAAATTCCTCCTCATAACAAAGTTATGTATTCTCATTCCTTTTTTCTCTGTGTCCAAGAGGTTTCATAATGGCCTTTGTTTTAAATAAACAAACAAACATTGAACTATCTTCTGTGGAAGTAGTTGCCGTGACAAAGACACTAAAATCACATGAAGAGAAATTACAGCATATAATTTCATTTTAGCTTATGGTTTAACCTAAGGTGTTCATTTTTTAAAAATACTTTTACGTGATCTTGTACTTGCATCAGTTACCAGCAAATAATCTTAACTTTTTAAAAATATTTAAATACCATATATTGTTTATTTTAAAACTAAATCACTAAATCAAGTTTTTTTTAATACAAACTGTTTTTATCTTTAGATGTTTCTCATCAATTACATTAATCTCTCTGGGTTTCAGGAGTTTTATGTCCCTCTGCTTGTGCCACCCCTTACTTCAAGTTAGTTTTGGTTTTGGGCAAAGGTGTGCTTATTTGGTTCATTAGGGCATGTTTCTGGCCTAGCATTCCTGAGTCAAAGGTTTCCATTTGTAATGAGCTGGTATTATGACAGCCAGCTACTAGGGGTGTGAGCGATTAGTCATGATTAAATGTTGCTACCTTCATATGTCAGCACCAGAAATACTAATTGGTAATGTACCACAAGGAGTTTTTAATTGGTCATGAAATTGTCTCAATTTAATACTGATGTCTCTATGTGACCTACTACATAAGCAAAGAAGACTATCAGCAAGGAGACTGGCTATTTCTTTATAACTTTTGATGTTTGTAAACTTAAATTTCCCTTAAATTGACAAAGAGATTAGTTGCTAGAAACATCCCTCACAATTATGCCCACTAAAGCATTAAAGTGATAATATGAGTCCTGGTTCTTTGAGTGTGGAGAGTCTGTTATGGACTATTTTAGTACAGCCACACTTGGTGAGGTACTTCAGAGGCAGGTCTTAAAAACTTGTTAATTTGTCAAAGTACTAGTTGCTTCTTCTATAAATGAAATAAGTTATGTAATAAAATTAGTAATGCAAACAAAAAACAGGAAACCACAAATCACTGCCTCATAGAGAAAAAACTATGAAGTTATACTGTTTAAAACTTTGGATTGTAATTTACATTTTCAAAAGTTTCTGGGTAAAGAAGCACATTGGCAAGTGCTGTAACGACAGTTTGCAATGAGGAGCACATTTCAGAATTTGGGGATGAAAGTGTGTTGTCATCCATAGTACCAGAAATAACGACTTGAAAATGCTCTTTCAATTTATCAAGACATGTATCTAACTAGAATTTTCAAACTGATGGATTCCAGCATAAAACATATATTAGCTATTGTTTTCCACATCTTTTTGTCATTTAGAAATGGTTGGTTCTACTTTGCCAATATGATTCCCTTCAGGAAAGCACAGTGCTTTCACTCAGCACATTTGTTCCTTAAAAAGAGGGACAGCTTCATTGACCACTGACCAGAAATATTCAGGGAACTTAGAACTTTGAGGTGACTTTGATTTATGCTATTAACTACTTCGCCATCTCTGTTTTAAGTATGTCATTGCTTCTGTTTCATTCTGTTCCCAAGCAGTACTTGTACAACAGTACAGTGCTTCTCATTAACAAGGTTTGGAATTACATTCATAGACAAATCAAGATCGTTTCACATCTCTCAAATTAGGGCTGGGCATCATATTGATATTATATTGATATTGTCATATGAGACTAGATATCGTCCTAGGTTTTGGACATTGTTGTCTTTTCCTGCTTTAAAAGGCTGCATTATGTCAAAGTGATGTAATTTTCTGAACTAACAGACTTTTCCAGCTGTTCTTTTGTTCTGTGAAACTGAAAGTACCAGTAGTCATCCCAACAATTTTTTTTTTTTCAATATTGAGTTTGGTTAAAAATATTTTGATATTTGATTTTGTCCATATCGCCCACCCAACTTTATTTAATGTTGGGTAATTTAATCTACAGCGATGCATCATATTTTATAAGATCATCATTATTTGGGAATTGACGGCGTGTTATTTTAAAGAAAATGTATATATTGGGTTTGTTTATTATAGCATAGTGTAAAGATATTGAGATATTATGTCTTAGCCATATCGCCTGGTCATATGTTGGAATTTTTGATCTGTAGTAGCACTATGGAGCAATTTACAACAAGAGTTTTGTCTTAAATTATCAGTAAGAAATGTCACTCTAAGCCTTGTCATGCATCATCACAGACACAAATCTGAAAACAATTATTCCAAAAGAAATATTTATATTATTGTATTTAGTTTATGCCTTTTTATATGAAAGGCATTTTTCTCAGATTTGTTTTTGCAGAAGAGCCTGGTCCTACCTTTGCCACCCATGCAGTTTGTAAAATTGAAAGTGTAGCTTAGCACTCGCCCTTTTATGGGGAGGTTGAAGTTTCAAGGCCAGATGTCCCAGAAGAAACACATTTCAAGGGAAGTCAATTACAGCTAATTATATAGACTGCGGCAAAAAGATTTGTAACACATGAGCCTGAGCTGCCCAGAACTAATGGTAAATATCATAATATGCAGGTGGCTACTGCTTATGTGATCAAGTTTCTAGTTAGATGGAACTTGTTTCTTATGCTTTATACACAGCTTAAGGTCATGTACCAATACCTGTACTGGTGTAATGCATGTAGTCTCAAAACAACTATTTGTTACAGATGTTTTCTAAAAGGCTTCCAGTCAAGAAAAGATTTTGGGGAATTGCAAATGACATTTGGACAAATTATTCAGTGGTATGTACACCCATGAGACATAATTTGGAGCAAAGCCAGACTTACAGCAGAAGTCCTTCTAGCATGTGGAATTTAAATGAGCCGCTACACTTCTCTCCTATGTGAGTGGGAAGCAGGAGGCTGACTACTGTGTTCTTAGCCAAGAAAATGCAGCCAGTTTAGTTATATGCTGTAGATTTGTGTAATCTGGTAACTTGTATAACCCTTATTCCATCCTTTGAACATTGTTAGAACATGAAAAAACAACAATATCACTGTGGTGGCAGCCTCCCACTTTGGTCAGCCCACAGAAACAAGATAATATATCTCTGGAGGTTAGATATCCTGTTCATATACATGTCAGGCCCTGGTCCAGTTTTAATCTGATTCTAGCAGGGATGCAGGGAGTTTGGCATAGGTGCATGCATAACGTGGGCAATGTGACAATTCTCCCTGAAGCCCTCAAGTATTTTGGGTGATGGCCCACAGGATTTTTAAAAGAGCTGAAGAAATTGATCTGTGTGTGGAAAATCTTACATTTTAAATTTAGTAGATTACTTGTGTTTCTTTTGTACAATAGAGACAGGAACTTTGTGGTGGGCCTCATGCAGCCAAAGTGTGGAAATGATAAATGATATCATTAATATGGTTTGTTTTCATAATTACTGTTAAAGCCTGAGCGCTGGCCTGTAAAAACATCCGTACGTCTTTTGAAGTTCATTAAGGGTTGTGTAATATGACCGGAATTATTTAGACCTTTTTAATGTTCGTGTTTCCCCTCGAGAGGAACTGGGTAATATTAGGGATATTCAGATTGCTCAATAGGGCCCATCTGCAAAGCACCAAGACCAGCTCACAATTATAGTTTCCAGCAAATGTGGAAATTTGGGCGTTTAGCAGCAGTTGGAGATTACAGCTCCTGCTGACAGTGTAATTGCTTAAAATAAGCTGTAATGAGAACTTGTAGTGCAGAAAGTATGGTAACAGAAAAAATGTTGTCAACTTGTTTTTGACGTTAATTTTACAAACTGGAGGCCATTTACAAATAAAGTACATTAGGTTTTATATGTGTCTTATTGTATCCTGAAGCAAGCTTAGAAATCTTCCGTGATTGTTTTAAGGCTACTTGCATTATTTGAAGATTACTGTACATGCTTTCTTAAATACACATTAGTTTTCAAATTTATTGTATATGTAGATAATTTTGCCTTTATATTGCTCTTTTCAGTTCAAGTCCAGAAATGTAAATCGTTGCAGTTCATGTATGGGTTGAATTATTAGTGTGGACATCTCCATGTGAAATTAGACTAAGCCCTGGTCTATGCCTAAGAGCTCAATGTATGTAACAGGAGATTGGTCATGGGGATGAAAGGGTTTTGTAGTAGTCAACTTTAACTTCTTTCTTCTTGTGCAAAGACACACTCAGTGTGGCCTCTCTTGAGTTATTTGATATAATTGATCTGAGCCCATTCTAAATTAAAAAGCAATCTGAAAATGTCAAGCAGTCCACTGATTGAAGTACTTAGCAGCAAACATAATTTTTTTTCCAGCTTCACACCAAACTCCTCACACATCCAGGACTATATTTGGTTTATTATTTTTTTCATTAGGTTGATGTTGTCATTTGAAACTTTTCTGCTCAGATGTGGTGGATTGGAACTGGTGTCTGATGTGATGCTGAGCATTTGTTTTAAGGCATTACTGCTTTCAAACTTCACCCTATAATGAGGAGATGGATAAAATCTTTGGTATGAGAATTTATTGTGTGGCTGTTTTTAGGAGTTTTGTTCTTGTATTTGTAGCTAGTTGTAGCAGTAACAAAAATTGGCGAGATTAAACTGAGGCCTTAATGAAAGACCTAACAGCTAACATTGATGCAGTGTTGTAAAATTATGTGCACTTTTTTTCTTCTGTACATCATGGTAAACTGCTCCAGATGTTGAAGATGAGGTGTGATCAGCAAAGACGGAGAGGAACTGGCTGGACAGCAGTTATGGTGGATCATAACACTCTCAGGCACTCTTTATTTTTTATGAGACAAAGATAAGGGCTTGGGTTTACCGAGGAGAGCCTTTCTGGTTTTGGCTCAGCTTGCTGCTTGATCTGGGAGTTTTATGGTCGCTGAGTGCATTTGCCACTGATGTGGAGGTTCTGATTGATGCATTGCCTCAAGATGATTTGGGGAGGTGCCTCTGAGACTTGTTGGTTTGGCATATGGTCCAACTAGGCCCTTTTTTCTGTTAGATTCCTTCCAAACTATTTTTAGGGCTTTACGCCACCAAACCTCATTGCTCCTAAATAATGGGTAATACATGGAATTAGGGAACCCCTTTTTGAAGACTTCTTAAAAAACCCTAAGTTACTCTGTCGCTAAATCTACCACCTTCTTGACAAAAGATTGCTTTTTTGCCTCAGAAATTAAACAAATCTACAGATGTTATACATGACTTTAATATCAAATAATGAATAACACACAGGTTTTGAAACATTATGACTGCAGATGCACGTTTGATTCCTTGTTGTTGCGTTATACTGTTGATGCTACTGCTTGAACATGTGGTTTTGCCAACCAGCGGTTGAATCCACAGCCCACTAAATGGGAAACCTGGGATGTATGGGCTGTTATCAGCTACTGTTTGTAGACTTTTGTAACGGCCTATTGTAGTTATTCTCTGGCTTAAATTGAGGTGTGTAATTCTTTTTGACAGAGTGTGAGCATGTTCTAAAGTGAGAATGAAAACAATGATGACTAGTCATCAAAAATTACGTGTCTTCTAGTAAAACAAGGGCAACAAAAGACTGGGCAAGTTGTGCAATACTCAGATAACACCTCTTTGGAACATTCCACAAGTAAACAGGTTAATTGGTAACAGGTGATAATATCATGATTGGCTATTAGAGGGGCATCCTTGACATGTCTCGACAGTTTAAGAACAACATTTCTTGACACACAGTTTCATGGAATCTAAGGACTTGACCATCTACAATCCATAATATAATGAAAAGATTCAGAGAATCTGAAGAAATCTCTTCACCAAAGGGGTAAGGCCAAAAAAAACATTGAATGCCTGTGTCCTTTGACCCCTCAGGGGGCACTGCATTAAAAACTGCATCAAAAACCCATATACTTGTATAAATGATACTAGATGGAGACGGTAACACTTTGGAAAACAGTTGTCGGTAAGCACAATTTTGTGCTGCATCTACAAATATAAGTTAAAACTCTACCATTCAAAGAGAAAGCCAACAACAACATCCAGAAACGAGATGAACTGATGGAAAGTGGAAAAGCATGCTGTGGTCTGATGACTGCACGTTTCAGATTGTTTTGGAAATCATAGACATTGTGTCTTCTGGGCTAAGGGAGGGAAAGAAGGACCATTCAGGTTGTTACTAGTACTAATTTCAAACACCAGAATCTGTAATGGTATGGGCGTGTGTTAATGCCCATGGCATGATTAACTGTCACAACTGTGACTTGATGCTGAAAGGTACAGGTTTTGGAGCAACATATGCTGCCATCCAGACAACCTTTTTTTCAGAGACATCCCTGTTTATTTGAGCAAGACAATGCCAAGACACATTCTGCATGTGTTATAGCAGTGTTGCTTCATACTAAAAGAGTTCAGGTACTAGACTGGCCTGCCTGCAGCCCAGACTTGTCTCTAATTGAAAATCTGTGGTGCGTAATGAAGCGCATAATAGGACAATGTAGAACATCTGAAGTCATATATCAAACAAGAATAAGAAAGATTTTTTTCCCCACAACTTCAACAGTTACTGTCCTCAGTTCCCAAATGCCTATGGAGTGTTGTTAAAAGAAAAGGTGATGTATCACAGTGGTAAACATGTTCCTGTACCAGTGTTTTGCGACATCTTGCAGGCATCAATTGCAGAATGAGTGTATATTTATGAAAAAAAGAAAAAAATAATCAGTTCACCAGGGACAGTTCACTATAAAATGCATATTTTTACCCTGGCCTGTAGTGCTGTTTATTTATTTAGCATTAATTTTGGAGTGAGTTGCAGAATTATGGAGATATCAGCTGAAGAGATGTTCGCCAGTATAATAGGACTAAATGACAATTAGCTTTTGGTGCTCAAAGCATTGACAAAATATGTTTGAAAAATTCAAAACCGGTGTCTCTTCCCAAAAATTATGACCCAGTTATTCAAAGATAATCCACACTGTTGTGAGCAGTTTCTTTCTGCTCACAACAAGGTCTGTGGATTATCTTGAGTAACTGGGTCATGATTTTTGGAAAGAGACACTGGTTTTGAATTTTTCAATTTTTGGGGGGGTTCTTTGAACACCACAAGCAGAATACCATTTAGTCCCACTATACTGGAGAGAAGGCAGACATCTCTATGTTCAAAAAGTTTTTGCTAATAGTCTAATTCTGTTTTTAATTACATTTTACACGACTTCCCAACTTTTTTTGGAATTAGGGTTGTACTTTAACTGTCTGCCTCCATAGTCTACACTCTCTTCTGACAGAATGAGACCCAGTCTTGTTTGTGCCTGTGCAACTCATTTTTCACAAGTCAGAAAACACAAAGGAAAAAGTTAAACAAGTAAAAGAAAACAGCCTGTGGAAGTTTGCAATCAGATAGCACAAACTGGATAATCTCTGTCCCAATGCCATCCGGAAATCTTGCCTTTGATTCTCCGGCTCGCAGGGAGCAAATGGCTTACAGAGATTGCTCCATAAATCCGTCTGATCATCAGCTCAGTGGGGCCTTGTCTTCAGGACTGAGGAGAAAGAGGGCAAAGACATGGAGCTTTGGAGAATTTTTTTTCCTTGAATCCAACCCCCCGTAGCAGTAACAAAACCCATCTCTGACTGTAAATAATAAAAAGATGGAGTAATGTTGGCGTACTGTGGATTCCTCAGGCAGGTTGGAAGCCAGAGCAAGTTCTGATGAGAGACGAAATGAACTATAGAGAGACAGAAGTAGATTGAACATCAGATCGCATGTGCTTGGGAGTGGTTATGAGAGGATCTATGTGCGCAGGTCCCTGTATGTGTTTGTATTTGTCCATTGCGTCATTAAAAAATTTCAGCATTTCCATGGCTTTGAAGATGAAACCTCCAGATTGTTTATTGTTTGTCAGACCTTCATGTAAACGTATCCTACAAGCCCACATCCATTGTTTGTTTTATGACCAATGTACAAATGTACCCTCTAGGAATTGTCTCCTCTATTTATTTTTTATGGGCATAAATCTAAAGCACTCAAACTGTAATATTAACATTTTGTCTTAAATTGACAAGATAAGGAGATATTTCAGGTGAGGCTGGATTGGACAGCAGTGGGGAGAAGCCTATGACCAGAGATGAGGGTGTCCACTATCTTTGCCACATGCACTGTACATTGGTAACCTTGGGCCAAACCACTTGTTGATAGAATTGTTCAGTCTGTGGAGGGCTTCAGTGTTGTAATGATGCTGAAATTTCCTGGCCTGTAAGTCTGTGTTTCATGCTAAACAAAAAAGTTTAGTAAAATAATCATGCAATGTGTTTACAAGCTAAAAAATATTTTCCATCAAAAGAATTCTCTGACTTAAACTAGTTATGTAGTTCACTATACTGTATCTATCTGTCCTCACAGTCAAGTTTTCAGCACAGAGTGACCCATTGCACTGGTCTCTGTTTTGCATTCCAAACTGATTTAAAGCATCTGCAGAAGGCAATGCACAAGTGTGTCATTCCAACAGAAGACCTTGCACCCAGCCACCATTCCCTATGAGTCAGCCAATGCTACACAACCCGCAGCATTACTCTGCTTTGTCTTTGAGGTTTGATGCCGTTTTGGGTTCCTCGTGGGATGAGGTTACTTCAGCTCCTCAGACAGTCCTCAGACACAGGAAAGCAGTCGGGGGAAAAATTAAACCCGGCGGCTTCCTGCATCCAGTGAGTCAAGTGGTGATCAATACACTCTGGGCAGGATGCTGCCGCTCCACAGTTTAATCCCTGCTCTCAGGCCATCCGGACTACAGCAATCCCTCAGTGGAGCTTATTACTTGCTGGGTGCTCCTGGTGATATTGCAGTCTGGGAAACGATTACCTTGCAATTAAGGCTAATGTTCGCTTCATTAGTGCTTTCTTTGGACAGAAATTCTGGGAAGATATTGTGTTGCAATTAGGCACACCATTGCTTTATGAGTCTTAAATCTAAACAGACACACTAAGAAGGGGTTGCATTGAATTAGGGAAGATGTTTACCACTTTATATTGCTTTTAAGATCACTGAGTTTGTGTTGTGAGTGTGACCCACAGGTTGTTGTTTCTTTTATTTGATTTCATTTTGTTTGTTGGGTCCTGCACAGGCTAAGGCTACCAGATTTGGATCATTTTTGACTATTTCTCTTCATATAATTGCTGTAGCTACATTTTTAGAGATGGACCTTTTTTTTAAAATTTATTTATTTTTTTTTTTTACTTTGGATAAGACAGAAAAGGAGTAACACAGTAACTAGGTGCCTCTGTGTGTAATTTCTCAGGAGAAAGGTAGGCTTGTATGACTCCATGTTACACAAACTGTGGGTGGTCTGTGTTTTATGTCTCAGGGTGAGTGCGTTCTCCATTTAGCAGACCCTCACCCCTTTGACCTATGAATAATTCCACTCTTATTATAGAAATGATGACGCCATATAAGGTAGGACATTTTAACCAGTAAAATCACCCATGCAGAGCTAGTCAGTAGCAGGCCATTTGGCAGACCATAACTCTTTGATTTTTTTCCAATGCTGAATACAATTCTGTCTAAAGATCTAGAATCTTTTATAACATATTTTATAACACTTCATGTTTCTTAAATTCAGAAGAATGCGGATTGAAATGTATTTCAGAAAGAGGTTCCCCTGCTCTGCTTTGTGTGCTGGTATATAAGTTAGACTCTTCTTGCCCCAGAGTGTGCCAGAATTGGTAGCTTGCTTTTATCTTGGCCGGCTCTGCTGCCTCTTATGTGTAGTAAAGAGAAGAAGAATGTAATATGAATAATTGCCCAACATGTCACTCTCCATGGTGGTGGAGAGAAGCAAAGGAGATTGGCTGGCTGAGAAGATAAGAAAACATGCAGATCTTGAAGGAGTGTCTCGTCCTGGCTTGACATTGACCACATTTAGTTCAAAATGACCAACATGATAAGAATTCACATATGCGGAACAGAGAGTAGAGATACTAGGATGCTGGTTGCTTAAGATACAGCATCACAGAGATATCAATGAGTATGAGGCCTATAAGTCATATTCACATTTTATATTATGAAAATGAAATGGATATTTGAAAAGTTGAAAGTAAGTCTGATCTGATGTGAAAATTTAAATGTTTGAATGTGTTTTGCAACTGCTCTCTTCTCTTAATGTTTGCAGTACCATAAAACTTTGGCTTCAGAGTTTTTGAGCACAGAGTGAACACACCCCTTTAAAATGTTGCTGGGATTTCTAACATAGTTTTAATTGGGCAAAGATCAGAGCAGCTCAAAACAACCCATTCCAGCCTGGGCAGTAACAGAGGACTAATCCTTTGCTACTTGTTCCAACCAAATACAACTTTGCAAGCTGTGTTTTGAAACTCATGCCAACATTGTCTGTAACATGACAGACATACCGCAGACTTGAGTATAAAGCAGCTATTACAGACAAAATTTAAATTTTAAATTTTCAAATCCTATTTTTAATTTTCAAGCCATAGTTTAATGTTTTAAACTGTACCTTTAACATTTCAAATCTTAGTTGTAGTTTTATGCTTTGTAAATGTGATCATACCTCATAAAACAGAGGACTGCAGTCTGGCTATTGGCTAGCAACAGGCCTCTTGTTACATTTGTTTGTTATGCAAATTTAAGTTAAGAAATGAAACATGTCTCCTTTCATTACACTGATGAAGACAAGAAGAGACCTGAGATCCTTGGACAAGGACTGGGCTACAGCTCCAAGATGTTAAATAGATGAAATTGTAATTTATTTTTTTTCAAAGTAAGGTTGACAGTTTTCCATCTCTCAAGTAAGCTGATGAATGTTGACAGTACCTCAGTTGCTTTGGACCCCATGTATAAAAGCTATGCAAACATAAAGGCTGCTGCATTCCGCTTGCGTGCTCAAACCTCCTGCAGTAAGGCTTTGGTATTTCTCAACACTGACGGAAAGTCCTCTCCCATTTCTCTCTGTTTGATTTATTCTATCTTGCTTGTTTCAGAACATTAATACTCTCCAAGAACAGTTAGGCCTCTAGAGTTCGTGCCTTCCAGTTGCACCTCACATGTGCAATTAAGTTGTCAGAGGAGCCCCTGCTTGCACTGGTCTCGGAGGCTGGTGCTTACATCGTTAAAGGGGTGCTTATGCCTTGTATAATTTGTTTAATATTGTATATGAAATAATGGGCAAATCTCGAGACAGGGACGGTTCAGTTTTTGACAGATGAATGGAGATTTGTTACAATTAGAAGTATATTCATTATTTGGTGTAGGAATATACAGGTTAGATTAAAAGTGTTTGGGAATTCCCCCATGTGTGATGTAGTTGACTTGACTAAGATGTGTGTCTTTTTGCACATGCTTGTGTGTGTGTGTGTGTGTGTGTGTGTGTGTGTGGAGTGTTTTATTGAAGCTAACACATTGCAGTTATTAGCATTAGGGGGTAGCAGTGCCAGCGTAAGCAGCATGCCTCACATGCTCAGCCTGGGCTTGTGGTTAGCTGATGGAGACATCTGAAGGACCAGAGCCTCTCAGATCTAAATCAGGAACAATTTCTCCCTCTTTCCCATTCTCTCTCTGTGTCTCCTTCTCTTTTGATTTTTTTCTTCCTACTTTCCTGTTGTCTCACTCCCATTTTTCTTCTTTTCTGTCTTTGCATTTTTTTCCTCTAACCATTGTTTTTCTCATTCTTCTTTGACACCCTTTGCTCAGTTTTGTTCTCTTTCTGTCCGTTTCCTTTATATTTTTTATCCCTTTCTCCTGTGAGACAACAGTGAGGTGTGTCAGGTGCAACAATACTAAAAGTACAGGTCACCAGCAGGAACATGGCATGTAAGAGGCCACAGGGCAGAGTTTGAACGGGTTCTAATAAAAAGAAAATGGAGACAGCAGTGATCTAGACAGTTCAGCCTGGTTCCAAATTCCATCACGGCACCTACATCAGGACCTGTCACTAGCCTGAGCCACTAGTCTGAATTCCCTGTTCTTGGCTTTTAATCAAGTCTTGGGATTGGAGCTACTATGACTTAAAATCCTTTGTTTGAATAACAATTGTGGAAAACAAACATTGTTAGGGAGGATGAAAGAGCACTGACCTCAGCGTTCCCTCAGCTTTGTAATGTCTTACTGTTGACCTGCGTACTGCTGTGGGGAAATAAGAAGCAAAAAAGCTATTTTGTAACAAAGAAACCGATTTCATGCATGAATACACTGGCTTTGAGATTTACTAGATTAATGGAGAATTATGCACACTTTAACTGGAGCAGCAGCAGCTACTGTACCGTAAACACAAGATTGGTTTCTGCTGGTGTTACTTGAGGTTTGCTTAAAGAAAATGTCCTGGGGTTTAAACCAATACTGCAGAATGTAATAGGTCCATAGTAGAACTAAAATGCACTTAAATGGGTCACATTTAATAATGGACACTGATTAGTCCATGGCTTTTGGAAACAGTGATCAACATTTTATTGACCAAACAACTAATTGATTAATGGAGAAAATGATTGACATAGTAATCAATAATGAGAATGATCATTTGTTGCAGCCCTGGTACAGATATTTTATTGTCTCTTGGTAAAAGATCTGCACTACAGCCTCAGCCAGTTGTATCCTCTCAAGTGAAGATAATGCAAGGACACCATCTGAACAAGAAGTCCAAATGAAATACTGAGAAGTCAGAAGTCCTCCTGTTGCTCCCTGTGGGTCTGTTCTGTAACTGGGATCCCTGTTTGTCTTTGTTATTATTCTGGGCATGTTGGAGGCTGATATTAAACATAGCCAGTTTGACTTGGGTACAGTGGAGGCACTCTTGGCAGAGACCTCCAGAATGACATCACCAGCACTGTCGTTGTGATTCCCCCCACTTTAGAGTGAAATAGTTTTGTAATTGTGCATTCTCCTTTTGGCATATGCGCTGGAATCTTTTCACTTTTCCCTGCTGCCCCCCGCCCCCCCACCGCTTCTTAATGAACAAGTTATAGTTCTGGGCTTCTGAAAGAAAGAAGGTATATGCTTAGAAAATTAACCCAGTGCTTTCATTTACAGTTACAGTTTACAGGGATGAAATGTGCTTAGTAACACTTCTGGTATTACAGACCTTGTAAACAGTCCCCCCCTCTTTTGAAATGATTCCAAAGAAATCCCACAAGTCTGTCTATTCTCTGTTGTGGTTGTAGTAATTATATAGGTATGAAGGTTTTAAAAACACAAATTACAGATAATTCATTTGACTTTAAAGAAAATAACAAGAGTCTCAAGTAAACCAGGGCTGAATGCGCATTTTTTATGGACCGTTTCTCTTTAAGATGACGTCAAGGATATTTTGTTTATCTGAAGTTATTAAAAGTTAATAAGCAGTATGCACTGAGGAGTTGCGGTGAGTGGTTTCACAAAAGAAAAGGAAGAGACTTATATGAGAATCATGGTAGCATTACTTTCGATATTAGGAGGACAGCGCAATAATTTTAGGTGTACATTTCATAAATATACTTAAGATAATTACAGTTTAGAGTGTATTTATAACATGTAATTTTGGTTAAATTTTAACACATGCTGTTGGACTTTTCATAGAAAAAATTCACATTCCAAAATCATGAGAATAGCTTTTTTCTTTTGGTTGACTACCTAAGTTGTGCTTCCTCCGTTACACTGATCTTACTTTGACCAACATTTGCTCAAAAAAACAAGGCTATGGAATAACCCAGTTCCATTGATATACTACAGCACACAGTGTACATTTCAGAACTGTAATATTTCATTAATGCAGTGCTATACATGCGTTGTAAATGGAGATTTTCTTTCCCAGTAGTGGATTTAATTACTTGAAGAAAGGGGGAAAGAGAAAGAGACCACATTTTTGTAATGAGCTGTTTTCATTGAGATAATTATTCAGAATGTCACACGATGTGATATTCATCTGGGCTCATTTCGGGCTCTAATCCCTCCAATCTGCCATGGATTCCAGCTGCACAGCTCTGCTGTGTTTTTAGACTGGGGGTCTTTGCGTTTCGTGTGTATGGAGGACTTTGTGCATTTGTGTGGTGTTGTATGCAAGTATTTGTCTTTGGTGTATGTTTTTGGTTTAATGTGTTGGTGTCTATATACAAATTGCACAGCATAATAATAATATTTAGAATGTTTGCTCATTTAGGAGTGTTTTGAATGTGAGGGAGAGTGTGTGAAATTCTGTCCTAGAAGGCAGCAGCCTTCTCTAGTCTACCTCTGTTTGAGGAGAAAATGAGACCCCTGTCTTTAATCATGGTGTAATGGCTTTCTGCATTTGTTACAGTTTCATTAAAAACCCATTAGCAGCTAATTTTTAGTTGAGCTGATGGATGTGTTCGAAGCCAAGGGACGTTAAAGAAAAGGTAATTTGAGTCAACTGCGATGAGCTCTCTTCTCTTCAGTTTACATTCCAGTGGGGTCGTCATCAATGGGTCGAGCAGCTTAAGTGTAAAAGAAGTGGCTGCATACCATTTTACATTACTGGAACCATCCCAAACTGTGACTGTATGTTTGAAACAGTGAGCCACTTTTCAAGTCTCATTCCTGTAGTTGCCAGCTGGAAACCATTCTTATGAGAACCAGGGTCATCTCTGTAAAAAGAAGATTCGGACTGACTGGTCATGGATGGGATGAAAAGGTTTAGAATATGCACAGGGATGACAAAGATGACAACGTCAAACTAGAAGCAGCTGTATAAAAAGGACATTGATTATAAAGAAGATGGAAAGAAGTGAAAATGAATAGGATGATAAGGAGGAAGAAATTAGGACAGGTGAAGGAACAATAGTTGTACGAGCAAGATGACATGAAGAGGACAGAAGACAAGTTGCATTGACAACAGAGGCACTGCTGCAAGAGCAAAGCAGTATGCTCTTTGCTGCATGTGGGATGTGTGTATTGTTATTGGTGAGTGTTTGCAGTATTGTTCTAGCAGCATTGTCCACAGTGTCTCCACAATCAGTATTAGAACATTTTCTGTTAGATTTGAAGAAAGTTATATGGCAAAATATGTTGTCTGTGAGTGTTTTTAAAGTAGCACAGAGGAGGTCTGATCGCTTGATCCTCCCCAGGGATGGTGTTCCTTGGGCCCAGGGGGACAGGGCCTCTGCTTGTCAGACCCAGTGTGTGTGTCTGTGTTTGTATGTGTATATGAGTGATTCGGAGGGGGAGCAGGGTGGTGGTCTGTCTTGAGATAAGGAGCTATTGAGTTTCCTTGATTTATTTTCTCACTCCATAGGCGTTCACCCTCCACTGCCTGGCCTCCAATCTCTAGGCTTGCTGCTTTGATGTCAGCATGAGTTCGCCAGCAACCTGCAGAGGAAAAACAACAATAACAGAGAGTGTGTTTTTCCAGCAGTGGTCCTCTGCATGCTCTCATTAATCTGCTGAAACTGTGTGAAATTGACCAGTTTCAAAAATGTTTGGGTTTCAAAGATCAGGCAGTTGCAAGCAGGCAGGCAGGGTAGTTGACGGCTAATCTCTACCAACAAGTTTTTTTTTCCTTTTTGTTCAACTGAAATTGAAAAATTGCTTTGTAATTTGTGGAGGAAAAAAAAGGAAATGTCATTTTTAAGAAATGTGTATCAGGCAATAAAAAACAAACTGGCAGTTTTGTTTTGCTTTAGGCCAACACATGTCAAAATGAAAAGCTTGAAATGACAAAAAATGACAAGGAGTAAGACCATTATTCTGTTTCCCCTCTGCTTTGTGCAGTGTATATATTATTTCCAGTAGGCTAAAATTATGGTATATATTATAAGTGTATGTCAAACTTTTAAAAAATAGTTTAAACAAAGTAGAAACCATATAAATTTAGATTAAAATTGAATTGGACAACTTGAGTTATTCCTATTGCACTGTCACATCACACTGCCTAAATTTCTGCATGCTGTGACCTGATATGGTCCACTTACCAAAACTTGTTTTACCTATTCACATCACAGTTTACTTATGTTACGTAGCCAATGGCAGTTAGCAGTTTACTGGTTTATGGTATCTGTGAGTTATAGCTCGTTTGTTTGTACTAGGGGAACTGTGACAGTGTCTGCAGAGGTGCTGTTTCTAATAGCTGGAGGTGGTGGTGGAGTTCAGCTAATGTGTAGCAGCTCAGATGTGGGTCGACCCTCCAGACAGCCTCAACGCACTGCCTCCTGGTCCCTGACAGAGCCAGACGTCTGCGGGGGGACAGAGGTCAGGCCTGGCCTTCCTGTGCCCTAACCCTCCATGGGTGCCCACTTACCCTCTGAGTAGGGGGTCCCCCTCGCCTGTCACTCACACTGCCAGGACCTGTTCCTTTTTTCTGCCTATCTGTTCTGGTTTCATTATCTCCAGGTTTCTCTTATTGTTGATGTCTCTCAACTACTTAGTCTCAGTGTCTCACTTCATCTCACTCTGTTATTTTTTCCACTTATCTCTTTGTCTCTTGTCCCTCTTTTCCTTTTTTGCTACCGTCATCTTTGGTCAACAGCTGAGTTGACATGCCTGCAGGGGAAGTAAACCCCCCTTTTCCTGGTCCTTCTGTCTTTCCCTCCTTCTCTATCCCTCCATCCCTCCCTCCCTGTCCTGTGCCCTGCCGTGGCATTGGAGGGATCAGTTTACCCGGCAGCAGCTGAGGCAGGCTTCATTTGTCCCAGGGCTTCCCTCTGAAACGGCATTTTTTGCCTCTGGAGAATTGCTCACTGCCCACGGTGACATTGAGCGCCTAATTGTGCTACTTCCAAATTTGGCAGTCTTGTTCTTTAGTGGCAGTTTGAGTTGTTGAACTCAATGTACTCTTGGCCTGCGGGGCTAGGCATTCCTTTAGGTACAGATATGAGAGTCTACATGGGAGGGGAGACTGTTTCTAATTCTAATGTGCTCAAGTAGCATATTGTGATGTAAACTAAACACCTCAATATGTGAGCACGTCTCATTATAAACTTACCTCATCTGAAAAACAGCCCTTTTTTTCTTTTTTATTGTGTTATCTCTAAATATTACAGATGCTGCTTTTGAAGTGATGACAAGTTAGCAAATGAAGTGTGAAGTAATGAGCAACAAATTTACATCTTATTATTTGCCAATCTCTATTCTTTGGAACCTTGATGAAGTATTTATTATTCCTCCCCTTCTGTTTACCGATTCCCACCACTCACTGATGGGGAAAAAACTGCTTGCATAGTGCAGCTCTACCGCAAAGGCCTTAACTGAAGTAAAGTGTAAATATTTCTGCCAGAGCCTCTCTCGTCTCTTTTGGCAATTGCGTGTTTACTTTACCGCACTGAGGGATACTTGCCTCTCTGTCAGTGTCCACAACTCAAATTATGTAAAGTATGTTTAAAACCTAATCTTCATTACCCAACCACACAGAGAGAAAAGGGTTGATTGTCATTAAATAGTGTCAGAAACAAGGAAATGTGTGTTAATTGTGTGTGGTACGTGTATGTGACTTGCCTAAAAGGTGTGGCTGTGGGTTTTCATTCGCTCATTTGAGTATGTTTGAACAAAGTGTGTGTGCATGGAGTTGCCAAATATATTTGGTTTTGACACCTATAGTGTTTACATTAGTCAGGATAAGGGACACTCTGCCACGCTGATCTGCTGTTTAAATGCTAAACACATGTTATCAGCCCCCTTCTTTGTCTGGATTGTCTGACTAACTTACCACCCGTGCTGACTGTGAAGGTTACAGTGCTGCAGTAACCCCTAATCAATGCCATACTGGCAGGTTAACTCACTAAACTCTCCACCTTTTTCTGACTTCTCTATTTTTAGAATGCTTCTAATATGTTTGTCTCTTCCTTTTATGTCTTCCTACCATCCACTGTTACAGGCTTATGTCTGCTGTGAATATGAATATGAGGTATTTGTTCAATTATACATAGTAGTTGTAGAGTACTAGAACTTAAGCTATAGTTGTCATAGTATGTATTTTTTGTGCAATGAGTTTGATGTAGTAGGCTGGATGTTTTTAACAGTAGTGCTGCTGGCTATATTCCAAATTTTTAAGTATTTGTCCTCTGTATTCAAAAAACAGATTTCTTCTGATAATGAACTGTAATGAACTGTTGAATCAAAAGCTGTGAACATGCAAGTCCCTCCTAAAACTTGGAAACAAGACAACAAACCTCCTCTAAAATTTGAAAACACAATGAGCAAGAGCCTCTGGAGAAGGTGACAATCTGCTAGTAGAAATTTTACAAGTCCACAAAGTCAGTCTTTTTATTGTTGATGGAGCTTCTCCAGGGTTTGTCACTTGATGACATCAGATATGAGAGCAGCAGTTTTCTGCTTTAAGCTTTAGGAGAGAGTTTAAACATATTGCTGAAAGTTATCAACAGGAACAACAAGGGAACTCCCTATTAGACATTTCTCTCTTTTTGCATTTCTGAATTTGTTAAGCTTAAAGTCTGTGTAAAGAAATAATAAATATGTGTTCTGAATTTGTCACAGGTCAGAAATGTGATATTAACCCCAAGCCCAAATTGGAATTGCAAAAAAAATCACCAAGTATATAAAATTAGGCTCCAAAATAAACAGTGTTTTCTGTCTGCTCCGAAAAGCTGGGGATGTGTCCAGGGAAGGTGAAGGGGGGTAATAACAGCTGGGGAGTAGTTTTGAAATGACTAAAATATGTTTATATATGTATGCCGCATGCTTGCATAAAATTACGTGTCAACCCAACTTTTGAAGCCACTCTGTGCAAGTTGAATCAATCCATCTCTTCTCTCTCTGTCTCAATTTACATAAGCAATTCATCTCGGTGAACACACTGTTGCAGCATTTTTTTTAACTGAACCCTATTAAAAACTACCCGCCAGTGTGGCTGGAAGGTTCAGTAATTCTGCACGCCAATATAATATAAGCTCATAAGGCAGCTTAGAGTCATTGGTGGGCACATGCTGCCCAGGATGGCACCAGATGTCGATGGGATGGCAGGATGAAGCCAGGGGAGCAAGATAGTCTGTTTGGCCCCATTCAGCACTAACAGTGGATTATCCATAAATCCCAGTTGTCTCTGATAAAAGTTTATAAAACTATCCAGTGTAAAATGTTCACTGCAGAGGCAGGTGGTGATCCTAAGTGCTCCATCAAGTGGTTTTACACAAAATCAGTCCACCTCTTCTTCATGTTACCATCCTTCGGAAATTTAAATATGAGTGTGCTGTTCTTTAAATTTTGGCATCCAAGGAAGAATCATTTGTGGAAAGAAGGCCTAGCTAGCTAGCAAACTGTAGTCCTTTGAAGTTTAGTTACGATTAAGCAAAAGAACCACTGATGCTAATGCACTCTGGTGTTAGGGAGGGGTCATGCTAAGTATGGCTCTAGCGTGTCATCAAGTGATGATTTAAGACCCCAAAAAATTACAGACATAAAAATAGTGAAGTACAGTTTAAGTGTTACAACAGCAGCAATTATCTTGCTGTTTTGTTATTGTTGAATTATTTTCTAATGTGTTTAAAAAGTTATAATGATACCAGAATAAAAAAAAGACTAAAAAAAGATTATTAATACCTCTTTTGATAACACAACAATTAGAAAAAGAAGTCCGAAGCACACACAAAAGATTTATGTTTTTTCTGATTTACAACCTGCACACAGTGAAAATGACACTAAAGAAAAAGACACTAAACATTGGCTGGTTTGGTATTGCAAGTCAAATTTCAGACAGGACACTTAAGACTGAACAAAATGGAGGTCTTTAATGACCAATTAGATAATTTAATAGCTTTGGTACTACATTGACATTAAACTGAAATATTAGTGTTGTATTATTTTTAAACATGTAGTAGAAAGAAATCTCTGATTTTTTTCTTTTCACAGACAAGGTATAGGCTCATATAAAAATTATCATTAAAAATGAATCACTAGACCCACTAGAAGAACAAGTAGAAGAGGAAGTTAGGGTTAGGGTCCTGCTCTTTGCCCGTATTTCTTTATTTTCTTATTTTCGGATGCTTTACCAATCCTGAACATCTGTATTTAATGTCCGGGGAATGACACCAGCTTGGACAAATCATACTGATTCCACCTTTAAGTAAAAATTGCATTCACTCCAGCAGTAGATCTCATCCCTGGCTGTACGTCCCCATGACCCATGTCTAATGACCCGTTTGTCCTTATGTCCCTATTGTTTTAATTGCACTTCATGTCTTAGTCTCTGAGCACCCGCTAGACTGAGGCACTCTTCAAACTGAACCAATAAATAACCTTCTCATCCCAAATCTTGGCTCATTTTGTTTATCTTCAGGCTCATCTCTGAAGGGGATGTCCATTTCATCATCATTCCTACACACACATAAACACACATGCAGAGATCTTATACTTGCATTCCTGGGCTTAACAGGCCGCTGGTCTCTGAGTGCAGAATGACATGCTGTTGTGGAGGAGAGACCTTCACCCCTCTCATCCAAGGACCAGAGTTTATTTGTAGAGCCCATGGAGATAGTTGTTAAATGGGGATGGGAGGAAGGTTAGTGGGAAGGTTTGTTGTGTAGGGGGGCTCAAAAACAGTGGTGTCTGGTAGATGCTCCCTAATCACTCCTGTGTTCAGTGTGCACACAGCCATGCAGGAGAACAGATACTTGGCTTACATGCATACCAGTAATGTGATTACCCTCAGTAGTCTGATCTATGTAGCAGTTAGATTAGACTGGTTGCATAAACCAATATAAACCTTGCGCATATGTGGGTATATGTGTGCTAGCCAGCTAGCTAATATCTTAAGCTCCACAAAGTAATAAAAAGAAAATTAGGGATTTAAATAGTGTTTGGCCATAATTAATTGTAATGGCACTTCAGCATAAGAACTATTCTTTGAAGCTTTAGTTTGAACCTAAAAACACACCTTTAATCTGGTTATAATTGAATCATTGTCAGAACGTAAATGCACTGGTTCTATAGAGCTTTGTGTAGAAGGCTGTGTTTACTCCACTACCTGTCCTCACAGGCATTCATGTTTGTTTTTTCATCAGGATGACCATGAGAGTGGCTCTAGCTCCACCAGCCGCAGTGTCTCAGACAGCTCCAAGACCGTGGCCAAGCCCCGCCGCCTCCAGCAGGCTGCCCCCAGCGACCCGGACCTGCCCCCAGGTGAGTGATGGCCCTGGGGCTAGTGGGGCTCTTCCACCTCCCTGCACAGATTATGACCACCAGGACAGGCACTGCCTCAGTGGGGGAGGACGGGGCCAAAGAGTGAGACAGATATTAGGACCTACTTACAATACAGGGAAATCTTATTTATTTTCTTTCTAGCATCTAAGAATGATATAGCAACAAAATAATTTAAGAAATCCACAGGCTTGTTAGAAGCTAAAATGCCTGCAGACTTCAATGGTCAGATTCAACTTAAGTTAATACTGGTTTACATTGTGAGAAGTATTTTTTTGGGATGTGGGCTGTGTAGCACTACATTTTTAACCAGTGTAAATCAGCCAGAGAGAGTGTGGGGGATGTGTCTGTGATAAATCACATAGTGATGGCTCTTATCAACAAGGCCACTTGACCACATGCCTCCTACAGGGCCAGGGATTCCATGCCTGCTTTACTCCAGCTCTTTACAGCACCTCACAAAGAATTGCCTTGTTTGATTGGGGCTGGATAATGGCCTTTTAAAAATATTTATGACATTTTTTTTAGATCAATTTATAACTGTCTTTTGGAGAGAGAGAAACACACAGACATCGTAGCTGGTAAACTTCTTTTTAAATTTATGCTGGAACAGACAGTGTAAATTTCATTTATATGCATGTAGAAGTTGAAATGATGCAGAACCTCAGTAATCTAATGGAAATTTTCAACAAACACTTCACAAGAGGTATGTAAGAACCTCTCAGACACAACAGGGTGGAAGAAAATAAATAGAACCAATGAAAAGTCCTAGAGGCATGGAAAAAGTTTCCAGAGAAAACAGAAAATGAAAAAAGAAGTTGGCAAAGTAGAGACCAAAATAAAAAAGAAAAGATATGGTTTTAAGAAAAAAAAAGAAGAAAAAGAAAGCAGAGAGTTGGGGGTCTTGAGCCTTGAGCTTTAAGAGCTAGGTCACAATCTAACACCCACAACCCCAAGGCTCATTCCCAGAGCCCTAGTATGCATGAATGTATGAACCTACACTCCTGGCTGCTTGTATCTGGGGAGGATCCATTTCCAGGCCTGACGTTATGAGATAATATCTCTCCCCAGCTGTTAAAGCAGGGTGCCTCACACCCCAGCATCTCCCTTTGGGCCTGCCTCTAACAGATCTCCCAGGTGTGTGTGTGTGCGTCTGTGTATGTGCCTGTGTGTTTATTTTTTAGTGCATCTGTGTTAATTTGTGTGCACACCCCACACTGCTCCACCAGTGGACCTTGTTTCAACCCATTACAGGCTGTAGAGACAACTCTTAGTTCAAAGGTTGCAGCACCTCAATAACAGCGAGGAAGCAGATGACTGCTGTAATCCCAGCCTTTATAATTAAAAGGTAGAGGTTAAAAGGTAAATGAGGTAAAACTAACCTGCTATGACTGAGACAGAGGATGTTTTCCTAAGAATAAGACACAAAACAAACCTGTCAGCAGTCTTTAATGTAGCTAAAAGATGTTTTTTAAAAGTTGAGACACAGCACACGCCAGTATGCACAGGCAATTCATTCATAAGGCTCACCAGTATCTTATTTTAGACTTGTTATAGTCCAGAAATATGGATACAGTTGTTGTCCTGAGCACCTATTGCGTTTCTGTCTTCCTATGAAATATCTATGGTCTACATGGCCTTGTGTGTATATATATATATATATATATATATATATATATATATATATATATATATATATATATTTTTTCTCTTTTA
>JAJHUR010079190.1:102276-113802 GCA_027495735.1 Lutjanus campechanus
AAAGCACCGAATTAACGAATTTCGTTATAACAAAATATGAAGAATTGTAAAATATAATTTCTTTGAGGCTGTTCAGTCAGTCTAACGAAGATCAAGTGTGGCTTGTTCAGTCAATATTGTTCATTATTGATAGTGCTGAAATTATACTTTCTGCCTAAAATAATTGATACCTTGATAATACACTACCTACCAGCCTTAGGGTGGAGCAGCCATTCACTACACGATGTGTTGTGAAATGCACACACATTAATGTGGCGGCTGCAGAGTCGTCGTGGCCACAGCTTATAAAAACTACAAGTTCACTTGGTCACAATGAACGTTAATCTCGCGATAAAAGAAATGACGCCGTTAAAATTGATTTGCGTTAACGCGTTAATAACGCGATATTTTTGACAGCACTAATTTATATATATGTATATGTTAGGGCTGTCAAACGATTAAAAAAATTAACTCGACTCTACAATACTGCTCTGTTAATTGTGATTAATCGCAGTTAAAATATTGCATATTATATGTACTAATATTACTTGTATTTTCTCTATTCTTCCTTGTATAGTTTGAAGGATGCAATAGAGTTAATCCATTACAATTTAAGGATGCAATTTTACAGATTAGTGAAAAATAATAACACATCATAGTTGTTTATTTTTTCACATCATCACTACATTTTGATTAGTGTATTAAATAAATGCCTGTGTATCGGTCTGCACACCTCAACTTTCATAAACAAGTCACATCCATACAGTCTATGGTCACTTCATTGTGAATGGAGAATATTGTCCCCCTGAAGCTGCCGTACACCTGACAGGCCACCGTCCGTCATAGGAAACACTCGCGGAGTTATAACTAGCCTGATTCAAACCAAGAGCTTAACAGTGTTCACACACTCTCGTGTGTGATCAAACCACTGATTACAGCGAGTTTTACCCGATCATGGGCAGAGTTGGACAGCTCTTCACCGGGCAGCGGGTGGGATGAAGCTGCATTCAAGACGGAAATACGAGACAAACGCTGTCCCGCACTGATTCGAAACGGGACGTGCTATTTAATCCTCAAATGCGGGATTATTCTGTATTTCAGCGGACGGGTGACAAGAACAGTGGCGACACAGACCACAGACTGTATACACAGACAGACTCTACCTAAACCACGTTACGCGATTAATCGTGCATTAATTTCTTTTTAAGGCGTTATTGTTTCAAGATTAATCGCATGCGTTAACGTGTTAACTTTGACAGCCCTGATATTTATTTATATTTATTTATATATATGTGTCTGTATTGGGTGTGTGCTCTACCAACTGAGCATCCAGGGCACCCCTGAATGGAGCTTGAGGCTTGAAGTGTTTTTTTCTTCTTTCTGCGACTAACAGATAAATAAATACTTGGTTGATGAAGACTCTTTTCACCAACCAATGGTTTATTTGACTATTAGGGGGCAGCCCTAACCCAAAGTGTATATCCTCAAATATACTGAAATGCATGCCACTACCCCCACTGTCTTTCACAAGGTCTGTTTTGATAGTGCCACTAAAGAGTGGCACTCTGAAGTGACAACCCAGACATACATTTTCAAATCCTACTTTAATGAATCAGCTGACAGCTGTATAAAGCCCAATCTGATTGTGTTTGTATGCTCAGGGTATGTCAGCTGTCAAAATGTCCTACACCACCAGCAAATGTCCTACTACTCTTAATATATATTTCAACTCTTAAAACACTGTGAACCATTCTATGTTGTGGGTGAGTGAACAATGAGGAAGCAATGCAGCACATACTACACAGTGAACAAATAGCCAACAACAATTTCAGATAATGAGTTATGCTGAGTCACAAAAAAAGTTTTTTGCTCTGTTTTTGCAGGTTAACCAAAGCTCTTCAGTGGTGCTGTTGTGGTTCAGTACAACATTGTAACTTTAATATTTTGTTCATGCTGAGATTAAAGAGAGCTTGTTTACTCATTATATAAATATAGGACCTACACTAAAAGATAATACAACATTTTATTGGAATACAAATAATAGTACAGAAAGCCATTAAAGGAAATTCATATGTTCATTTAATTCTATTTTTTGATGCATTTATTATAATTTTATAATAAAAAGGTTGGATTGCACTTGCTGTTGGGAAAAAATATCAGGACTCTGATTGGGATTGGAAGCAGAACAGGGTGATTGAGACAGTCCTTTTCTGGCCTCTGTACTTAGTTTTTAACTTTCTCAAATTTGAAGTTAGTTGCACTTCAATGCTTCTGTCACAGAAGGCAATGATGGACACAGGCAGATGCATGTGGATTTTTTGTAGGAGACTGGCAATGTGCATAAAAGTGTGTGCCTTTAGGAAGAAGTGTTAGCACTAAGACCATTGCAGGGCAATGGCCAGACTTACCTCTTTGTCAGCATCTACATCGACAAACCTCTGTGTTGCGTCTGTTCCCCTCCCCTTCAAAACAACCAAAACAAAACATGGGCCGACACTAAAAAGCAGCCACCAGCAATTATCCAGTCATTTGGCCCTAAGCTCTCACATGCTGAATGAATTTATCTTCCCTGTTCTCCCTGTGGTGGAAAATAGTGATGTTAATTCATATGCCATGGGATTGGTAGCCACACAAAGACCAAAGACCAAGTGCTTCCACCTTGGGCGATTCTGTGAGTGATTATGTTTACTGCTGCTTGTGGGGGACTAGTGGCCACCGTTTGTGAGAACCGCATTTTTCTGTTCGAGGGGATTCCTACTTTAGCCCTATTCACACCGTTGAAAATGTGTTTTGTTTTACACGAGTTCAAAGGAATTTAATAGTTGCAAGTCTTGCTTTGAGTCTGGTGCTACCTGTGACATGGGTGGATCAAAGTTTTACTGAAGATTTACAGTTTCAAAGCTGAACTGTCCCGTAAGAGCTGCAAAGATGTTTTATATTTTTGTAAGTGCATTAGGACACGTAGTATGAACTGCCTTTGCAGTATGACCGTTTCGTAGCTCCTATACAGCTGTGGTCAGACACTCCATGCATAAGAGAATCATGTTCAATATTTTCAATTTTCTCTTGTTTGTGTGACAGCATGGCATTTTGAACATGTGATTGAGCCATTAAATGCACACTGCACCCTTAAATGTGCGTTTTGGACTGTACGTAATGTCGTAAACGTAATTGTAATACTGTATTGTAATGAAACATAAATACTGGTGTGTGTTAACAAATCTGGATTTCATGGCTTGAAAATGGCTCAAAAAGCCACCTGCTGTTTTAAATCATTCTGCAAGGCCAATGCTGACATAGAGTCGACTGTTTGGAACTAGTCTACTTCATGAAATTTATATTAAAACGAATGTTAATGCCCTCTAATCAGAGGTGGGTGGCCCATCTTTCCCAGCCCAAGCTCTTGAGTGGGAGTCTGTGAGTCTGCACTCATTTTCAAATATATGTTGATCAGAAGTCATAATCCACAGGAGTTTACACTATTTTTTGCTAACTCTCAACTCAGCATTTTTAACTTTTGGGGAAATTTTCGCAACTGTTGTTGGCTGTGGAAGCATCACAGGACTACCTCTTTTGTCTTGATCCCATGATAAATAGGGCTATGGTTATGTACTCACTCTCACATACACACACACTGGAGACCTTCACAGCCTATCTGAGCTTCTGCCATTAGTTCAGCTAGCTACAACACGGGAACCGATCACACAGAAACTTACAAAGGACCATGATTCGATTGCGCTTCTTGTGGCTGTCAAAGCTCCAACAGACTCTCTGTGTTTTCAGTGCAGACACAGACAATCTGACAGCAGCTGTTAACAGCTGGTTAGCTCTTATTTTGAGCCCTGCTGCTACACTAAACACTGGTCAGATGCTCACTCTGGTGGGTGACTTCTTAACACGTAACACACACTATATAGCCATGAGGCCTTACAGTGGTTGTCCTGTGCACCCCTAGCACACCCCCCTCTCTCATCCACTTGGCTACTTTTTTAGCATTTTTAAAAAATATGCAGTGGTTGGGATTATGCTTAGACCTGAGGTGAAGTTACACTTTGATGGACACTTTGCATCTGCATATTAGTTTGTATAAATTTTGTCCACTTGTGAATAGGTATTGACCATTTTTTTTTAATGTATATCAGCCTTTCCCATAGGTAATACTACAACATTTTGGAATAATTTCTCCTGTTTTAAAACATGTTTGTGCATATATAGAATTTAGGGTTGCAACTAACAATTATTTTTACTGTAGATTAATCCGTTGATTATTTTCTGGATTTATCGATTGTTTAATTTGTAATTTGTAATTTGTCAGAAAATGGCGAAAAGTGTGTATCAGTGTTTCTCAAAGCCCATTTCCTTAAATGTCTTGTTTTGTCTACAGCCCAAAAATGTCATATAGGAGTAAAGAAACCAGAAAATATTCACATTTAACAGACTGGAACCAGAGACTTTTTTCTCTTTTTCGTAATAGATTTAAATCAGTTATCAAAATAGTACAACTAATTTAATACCGGTTCATAATTCAATAATCTATTAATTCTTGCTGCTCTTATGTGTATGTACTATCATGTGAGTGCATACACCTACATTCACATATGTGTCAGATGTGAGTGTACTTATGTCGCTTTGAAAGAACTGCGCATGCATGGATGAATAAGTATGCGTGTGATTGAAGGAGATTGAGATTTGCATAGACTGAAATGCAAACACACTCCTGAGATAATTCTGTAGTCCAGTGCTACTGCTGTCCTGGTACTGTGGCCTTTGCTCAGAAAATAAATACAGCAGCTGTTCTGGTATTACTAGCTGCTTATGGATAGAGAATATCCCATACTGGTAAAGGCTGGAGCTCTCTCCAGCTGGAACTTTCTGTGTGTTCTGGAGCCCTGCTGTACCATGCAGGTTCTGTGAATCTGCAGTTTTACTATAAGAGGCCACAGAGCTAATAGAGTGGCTAACATAATTAAGTGGCTTATATTATTGGTGATAGTAACCTTGTAATAATATAGGCTTGCAGTGTTTCCACAGTCCTGCATGATCCTTGCCATGGTGGAGGTGAGAACATTGTACCACTGTGTTTACGTTCCTGGTATTTTATATTGTAGAGATAAAATGTGAAATTAAATGGGTATTTGTACAATTCTGAGAACTGCACTCAGCACTTAAAAGGTGCTGTGTTCCACAGTAGCTACTGTGTGTATTCTCTTGGCTACTAACTACACTAATTGCATTTCAGAATAACACAGCAAGACCAACTTACAGTACATTTATTGTCTGATGGACTTGTCAATCTTTCTCTCCATGGCTAATAGCTGGCAAGGCTGATAGCTGCTAATACTTTCCATATACAGGAAAAATGGTGAGCATGGACAGTATAGTGTTTCTTTCCTGTATTGCACAGAAGAGAGTTGGTCTGTTCTGAGATCACATAAAGGAGCTGGTTTTTCCAGTCATTTTATGGTTGAACAGTTTTAAGTGGGCTCCTTCCCTGTGGGCCGCAGCACAGGTGCTGGCTGTGTCAATTGTTTACAGAAGTTCAGAGCGGCGCGATGGCTTGCAGAGAGGCCGATTGGGGCCCTGGACTTGGTGCGAGGCAAGAAGAGGTATAACAAGTGTAAGAGAGTGCAAGAGAGTGAAAGAGAGACACTCTGACACGGGCAAATTAGATCCAGAGAGGGAAATAGCAGGGGGTAAAGAGCTGGTTTTACTGCCCAGGCTGCAGGTGCGACAGCAGCTTTCTGACTGACCCCAGAACCACAGGCATGCACACACGCACACACAGCCACATTCATGCACGCAAGAGAGCAGCCAGGCACACACTCACACTTAGACAAGCACATGCATGCATGCGAGGCCATGCACAAATGTCACGAACACACATTGCGTTTATGAGTTGAGTTTATATTATGTCATCCTCTCTTCCTGCCACTCTGTTTGGTCAGGCAGCAAACTCTTGAGAATTTTGTCAATTGGATTATGCTAATGCGTAGTCAGGCCTGTGTACAAGTGGCAGAACAGTTAACCAATTCATATAAATATTTTCATCAACAGCACCATTTAGTTCTGCCTAATTATCGGTTCTGTTATGCCCTGGGCCAGGCATGTAGATACAGGAAGACAAACATTTAGTTTGGAAAATAAGGGAAAAGCATTAAAGGTTTATATGTTTTAACTTGTAGTGACTGTGTTTAACAGTACATGGGAGGAATGAATAATGCCATTGGTCCTGTGGTTAGTAGAATTTATTGCTGTATATTTTCATATTTTATGGTCGAAACTCCCCTGTCTGTAATATTTTAAGTTCTTTCTTACTTCGTTGAGTAATGACCTTACCATGTATGTTTTTCCTGAGAAGCTTCTGTTTCTGGGCGTCACTATGGCCATTAGGAGGTACTGGTAACACTGCAGGATGGCTCCCCCCGCTCTGCTGAAACACAATATATCGGACTTCTCTTTTGCTTGGTCTTGTTACTACTTCCCTTCACTCCTTCACCACAAAGCTGCTGGACCCAACCTTTTACCCTCACCAAAAACTCTATTTCTGCACTTTTATTCTTCATTTGTACACAGTCGATTTTGCTAGCTCTTGGTCCCATATCCCATTATGCATTGAAATTTAAAAAATAAGTGATGACATAAACTGCGCTCTCAATATGTCTATCTTGTGTATTAAATAGGGGTATAAAAATATAATGAATATCACAATTAAAAAAAGTCTCACTCTCCTACCAGACTGTGATGATATCCACTGTGATATTGCATGGTTAGTTACTTTATATTATTATTTTAATTTGATTTTTAAAAAGACTGCTACTGACTGCTGCATTGTTCTTATTCTGCAATTGTGCATGCATAATTCAAACTAATGCTCACAGACAATTCATGCCAAGTTTTTGCACCTTTGCTCCTTATTTTATTTTATTACAGAAAAAAAACAAAAGCACTTTTTGGAAGAACAAATTTAATACAAACATAAATGGTGTACACATCAGATTTATTATTTAATAAAGGACATTTTTTAAACTCTTAATTTTTCTATGTTTGTTTTATATTTTTGTGGCTTTTAAGCCTTGAATTAATTGGACAGCTTTTGACAGACAGGAAATGGGGGAGAGAGTCGGGGAAGACATGTAGCTAAGGGCCACAGGCTGTAATCAAACTCATGGCTGCTGCTGAGGACTCAGCCTCTATACATAGGGCACATGCTCTACCAACTGAGGTTACAAGGCTCACTTTCATTTTTCTTCTTTCTTTCTTTTATATAGCAATAGTGATTGTATTGTGGACTTTTTATTATGATATTACCATACCTTGAGTTATTGGTGTCATTACATCTCTAGTATAAAGTCATGCATTTTGTATGTGTGATTGTGTGCGTGTGTGTGTATGTACAGTATGTTTAAGTGAACATGCAGGCTCCTCAGTAGTTTAACAGGCTTGGGACGGATATGTGTGAAACAGCATGTGCATAGTTTTAGGTTAAACAGAACTTTGCATCTGAGAGGAGGGGAGAGCTCTTCAGAGATTTATAAATTCACCCAGGATTTGTAGTGCTGCTCAGGCAGTGTGAGGAGCAAAAATGTTTTCTTATGGATATTTAGCTCCTTTTACTGTACATGTCCAATGGATAGACTGTGGTGAAAAATAACATGTCAGGGCCTCTGCTTATTTATGAGCCCATGAGGATGGCAGGGGTCAGTTGTATTGAGCTTAGACTTTCAGGGAATGCAGCTCTGGCTTTTACACTTTCCAGTCTCTCAACATTAAGTTAATGCGTCTTGATATATGCTAGTTTATATATACAGTAGCTACTATGTCCTCCTCTATGCATGTGTGTCTCTTTGCAATATGGTAGGCTTGTTGTGTATCTTTTTCTGTGTACTTATTTTTTTATTTTAACATGTTTCTCATGTGTTTGTCTATGTGTTTGCAGGTTACGTACAGAGTCTGATCAGGCGTGTGGTGAACAACGTGAATATTGTGGTGAACAACCTGATTCTGAAGTACGTTGAAGATGACATTGTGCTGTCGGTCAACATTACCTCAGCAGAGTGCTACACTGTCGACGATATATGGGAGAGGGCTTTCATGGACATCACTGGTGAGCAATGGCTGCTTACATTCCTTGGTAGTAGGATTAACTAGTAAATCCACTGAGACAAGAACCTATAAATTACAGTAAGTGTTTAATTTTGTTAGTTCAAACTAAGGTCAAACATTGCTGTTTGCATAAATGCCCAATGTCAGCTGCCAGAGGAGTCTCATTCAGACAACTGATAAACTCCCCGTCTGACTGGAGCACGTGTAGGTCCAGTGCAGAGAGGGCTTTGACACAAAAAAGAGCTCCCACTTAAAACCACAAATGACAGATGAGGTAGGGGATTTTAAACCAAGAATGCCACTTGTAAATAGAACAGTAGGAAGTGCTTTTGATGGCTACATGTTTCATGTGTCATGCTTTTATTTTTGGTTTGAATTCCTTGAGGTAGAAATGCTAATTGCTTGTAGGAAAGAGTGTGGATGTTTAAGAAAGCTGCTCAGTCATGTCACAACACCTGACAAGATCAAACTAAAACTTGAATTTTTACAAACCCAGTTAGTGGTAGAGGTGGGTGTGGGATCAAGTACACAAAATCGTGCACTTACTGATACCAGTACACAGCATTTAAGGCTGGTATCAGAACAACCCTAGTCATTGCGTATTCGCTGCAACAGTACTGTCAGCCTATTTCTATTTTCTGTGAAAGAACTGATATCCCTTGCACTTGGATGGAGACGTCCCACACAGTACAGACTCCTGGGTTTCTCAGGTTACTGCCATAGAATAACAATTCTTTTGAACTTGAACTAAAATCAAGACCTGGAAGACCTTTGTTCTTAATAGGGGCAGAGAAATCATGAATGATTACTTTTAGTTGTTGTTATCACTGTGAAATTTCTTGTTAAGGGAGGTCTGATTTCCTCATGTGAAGCAAGTTGTGCTTCCAACAATAGTTACTGGAACTGTGAAGAGGATTAAATAATTCTGGGAATGATGAGTCCTGTTATCAGTCTGTCGGGGGTTGAGTGACTCAGTGGTAATTGAGAATCTGCTGATATGTGATCATCCAACACCACGCGCACACACACACACACACACACACACACACACACACACACACACACACACACACGCACACGTACATACAAACACGTACATACAAAAACACAAACCACTTGGTTTTACCTCTTGTAAAAGTCACATTACAGCTCTGTGATGCCTGCTGAGTGTCATCTTCCCTGATTTCCTAGATCACAAATAATGAGGATTTACTGCCGGGCCTACTCTGTGTTAGTGTGTGTATGTTTGCATTTGATTGTGTTTAGTGATAACTCTCTGTAAGCTTATATTTCTCTGAGCATATGTGTCTAATTCATGTACTGTATGTCAACAGGTTTGATCATTGTCAACTTCTTATGTGCTTGATGCAAAATGCTCTGCATTAATTTGTTTTCTTTTTTTTCTCTGTGAAGCCCCAGAGCTGGTCCTAAGGAAAGTGATCAACTTTGCTGACTGTACTGTGTGCTTGGACAAGCGGAATGCCAGTGGCAAGATTGAGTTTTACCAGGACCCACTGCTATACAAATGCTCTTTCAGAACACGCCTCCATTTTACCTATGACAACATCAATTCCAAGATCCCGTCTGTCATCAAAGTGAGCATCTCCAAGTCTTTGCTGTAACCCTATAACTGCCATGTTCTTCCCAAAACTCAAGATCGAGAATAAAACCCACAACCGTTTTATATGGCTTAACCTGATGTCTTTGGCATCGTCCAAAAGTGTCACACATGCTAGTGATGGAAAAGTTTAAATTCGTCATAGCAGCTTACAGTTGTCAGAGGAATATGTGACTTACTTTTGTTAGGTTAGCTGTTCTCAAATCAATAGCAGGATAATGACTCATTTCAGTCCATTGTTCTGCACCACTAATGCTGAGAATTAATTTCAAGTTAGCTTAAATCCAAACAATAGAAACAGTTTTTTTTTTTTTTTAGAAAAAGGTACTTCCCTCATTAAAGAATCATCTCAGACAGTCACTGTCATTTTTCTACTCATGAAGATAGTTGTTGTCTTGGCCTCCTTGTTCCTTAATGTGGTTTGATATTAATGTATGTAGTCAGATCTAGAGTTGGGCGATATGTTCAAATTTTCCAAACGATCATCGTCAGCCCATCTGTCGGCGATTGAAAATGTCATCGTCCCCCCTCCCACCTCTTCCCGTCCTCTCCAGTCTCAGCTGGGAGATGTGCGCAAGCAGCGAATTCATTACTCACTCACTCACAAAGTGTCTAGAAATTGCATGCTCTCACACTTATTTCCCATTTTAAATGGAGAAATACGACCGCAGACCTTCTGAATTCAAGTTTCACTCTTTTACCGAACTAAGACGAGCTTAATTGGCTCATTAACTCCTCGGAGAACACATTTAATTCAAACTCGACAGAAAAACATGTAAAACTCACCAAAACTGTCTTTGTTAGTCTGTCCACTCTTCCAACAATCACCAACTCTGGTTTGGTCAAAATAAATCCTCACTTTACCGCGTGAAAAGAGTGTAAAAAGTCAGACTCTGCAGGCTGTTTTCCTCTCACTCCTCACCCAGCGTAGCGCGCTCATGATCCGCTGAGTGGGTGTGAACTGTGCCGCTGGAAGAGAGCGCAGTGCAGAGCATAGGCTGTCACTCTGCAGACTATTACATTAGCAAAATTAAATGACAAACATCGCCCTAAAAATCGTCCAAAAAAGCAATTGACGATGAATTGTCTAATTGCCCAACGCTAATTTGAACTTTCACTTGGTGTTTAGTCTGAGATTTGAATGTGTCACCAAAGTTCTCATTGAACCTCAGTTTGGTGCGTTTGATCCCTCCTTTACACAGCGTGGCGCACACTTCGCATACTCATCATTTAATATTTTGAAGGATTATGAAGTATTTCCATGCAAAACTGGTAGTGTTGTGTCTCATATGGTAGAGCCACAAGTTACTCTCCTAACTGCATGAAGGATCAGAATTGGTACTTTGTTGTTGTTAATTAATTATAGCCACAGTAAGCTCTACTGTCATATGCGCGTGCACACAGACACTCTCTCTCTTTCTCTTATCTGCGCATTCGCCACAACCTCTGGGAGCATCGCCAAGTGAAAAAAACAATCGTCGTTCATCCCTTTAATCGCCAATATACGATTGGATCGCCAATCGGCACAAGCCTAGTCAGATCTAAACTATTTGTGATAGAAAAGGTAATGTGTTGTTTCTTCTACTGATCAATTTTAATGTCTGTGGTTTAGAATAGAATAGAATAGAATAGAATAGAAATACTTTATTAATCCCCAAGGGGAAATTCATTTGTCTGTAGTAGTCTCATCTATTAGTATAAGAATTACAGAGTCTGATGGCAGTTGGTATGAAAGATCTTCTGTATCTCTCTGTCCTACAACGAAGAGAGAGGAGCCTTCCACCACCATTATTTCTTTGGTCCATCAAGGTGTTATGCCAGTGGAT
>JAJHUR010079191.1:0-16464 GCA_027495735.1 Lutjanus campechanus
TCCTGTCCTTGTTTGGTCACGCCCACCACCAGGCATGCACGGGCACAGTGCACACCGGGGCAGCCGCACACAGGTCATGGACAGTGGCGGCAACGCCAGCACAAGGGCTTGGTTGGCGGAAAAGACGTGATGATTTATGGACATACTTGCATAATCCAGCAGAAAATAAAACGGAATGCCTTGTAGTGGGAGACAGAGGTACACGCTGTGGCTATAAACTATGTGGCTAGCGCTATCAAACTGGTAAGAAATCTGGTTATTATACAAAAGGGTTAAGAGAGTTAACTGTTGCTTTATGAACAGTGGTGGAAAGAGTACTGAAAATCTGTAATCAAGTACAAGTACTGTTACATTGCTAAAATATTACTCAATTACAAGTAAAAGTACTGGTGTTGGAAAAATACTAAAGTAAAAGTACAAAGTATTTGTCAAAAAAAACTACTCAGAGTATTAGTTACTTTAAACCGATGATGTCATCGTCACCTCTCCAGAGGTGACTTTGTGTGTTTTGCTTTACCAGTAGTTAAAACACCTACTGCCATGTCAGGAGTGTCTGCCAGTTTAGTCAAGCATCCCAGCCTTTATGTTTTGCCTATTGTTTCATCAGGGACTTTTGCTGGAATTACATGGATTTTGGTCATTGATTTGGATTAGTTTGCTTTTGGATTCCTCTCTGGTTATGACCTGCCTGATTTAAGCATAAGCCCTGTTTGTATTTTGATTCTGCTCAATAAATCTTTTGAATCTTTTAAATCTTTCTCTTCTCTCGGTTTCCCCGCTTGATAGTGTGACACATTTAAAAACCATCTTGGGCAGCTAAAACCTTATAAACCTTGTTTTGTTGTAAAACAAAAAACAAAAAAAAAACAAAAAAAACTTGTACATTATAATGTGTAGTTTCAAACTGACATGAATAAAGGGTCACCAGTCATAAATAACACCATTTTTAATTTCCCACCACATGAGTGATCATGAAAAACACTGATAACCACTGTTCAGCATGAATCAGACAGTTAAATGTAAGTTTACCATAGACCACAGAGCTCACAGTGACAGACAGTGGCAGAGTGCTGTCAGTAGCCATGACGGCTAATGATTTTGCCCCATCATTAGCGTTCTGTGCTAACGATTTTGTACCCACACCCACCCAAAACATGCTAACAAAGTGCCAGACTAAGTAGTGCTTTTGGGGGCTGTAATTGGTGTTTTGGCTAATTGAGCACTATGGCTAAAAGCTTTTTGCAGGACTTGGCGTCATCTGTGACGTAGAGAGGAGCTTCGCTCTGTGGAGCAGTGGTTTTTCTGAGTACTCATCAGCTGTTTCATTCCAGTTATAGTTCCTACTAGCTTGGTTGCGTCACCTCCGTCTATCATTATCTGTGATTCTTCTGTCCACATATCTATCTTTGTCGTTGTCTCAAAGGCTTATCCCTCTGCCCAGTTAAATGAGGTTTTAAGGCCATTAACTGATCCAGGCTATTATACTAATGCACCAGGGGTGTTCCAGATTTGATAAATGATTGGAAAGAGATAATGAGACTTATATAGACATCTAGTATTAGCAGTGGCACTAAGAGAGACGAAGAAAGGGAAGACAAAGAACACGGGATGTTTTTTCTCCTGTTTGTCGTCAGGTTTACTTCCTAATATGTGGCATAATGGGTCAGCGGTTTGCAGCTGGAGTGTATTGCTTAATAAATCTGCTGTATTAAAGTGTGTGTGTGAGTGTGTGTTTGTGTGTTATTGGCCCTCCTGGCAGCACTCTCAGTCCTCAGACAGGCCGTTCTTTGTGCTTGTGTCTGATGTCATAATTTGTCTGACGTACACTTGCCAACAGGAACCTTTGGTCAAGAAAAGCACATGCTTGAGTGTGTGTGTGTTTGCTTGTGTATTCTCATCACGGCCCTCATCCAGACGGCGCTTTCTTGATTGATGGTTGTCTTCGGGAGCAGGAAAGAGAGGCGGTGCCACTGGGGGGGGAATTAATAATGCACGGGGGTTTGGGACGGTGGCTGTCCAGACTTGAGCTCTACAGTTGTCACACTGGTCACGGTGTTCGCTGTGCAGCAGCAGCAGCAGCAGCAGCAGGCACAGTCTGAGGGGAGCTCAGACACAGCGTGAGCATAGAGGGGGAATGCGGAAAAGATCAGAGGCTGTTGGATTATGTGTGGTTAAGTTGGAATGAGTCATTCTGGACGGGTAGATTAAAAGATCATTTAGAATCAATGGGTGATTACGGGAGCGAACATGCAGAAGGACCTGGTAGAAAGCAACGCGCCGTGCAGCCCTTGGAGGATGTAGATATCTGCCAGCAAAGACACTGCTGAAATCACTCAGACAGGCTGCTTTGATTAATATTAATAGGAAAAGCACACTCCCCACCTGTCTGTCTGTCTCTCTGTGTCTGTATGTCTGTCTCCCCCAGTCTGTTTTTCAGACCTCTCTCTGAGTGTCTACCTTCCTCTTCTTCTGTTCTTGTTTTTGTCTCTGTTGCGAGTCCGTGAGTGGAATTCTGCCACGGGTTTTATTCTCTGGGATTCCACAGACACATCCTTCAGAGAGCTGCCAAACTACCACAGGCTACAAATAATACTGACAGTTTGAGGTTTTGATCGCATAGTCCCACAGCACACACACACAAAATAGTAAGTCAGTGACTTCATAAACATGTGACCCAGAGTGCTTTGACCCTCAGTTTGGCAGATGTGGTCATAAGCATCTCATACTTCGGATGATTAACAGGATTTCATAAACATTCATTACATTGTCCTTTAGTTGTAACGCCTCATTTCAAGGACTTGGATCAAACACAAGAAAATAAGCCTTGGGAAAAAAGAGGGAAAAGGATGAAACATGATGAAGAGGTTGGGAAGAATGAAAATAACTGTGGTCACAAAGAAAATGAGTGACAGAGCAGCAGCAACAGGAGATGTCTGTGTGGTTGGTGCAGTAAAGTAATGCTGCTGTGCGAAAACAGAAATATTAACTTAAATGCTACAGTTCAGAAATTGTTTTATGCTTTCTGATAAAGTTGGTATCCAGGTATTTCTGTGAAACAAAGAAAGAAGGAAAATAGATCAGTGGATTAAAGAATGACAATGATGACCTGTATCGTGGAGTTTTGGTGAAACGTGTTAAGACTTTCCTTTACATGAAGATAAAACTGAAGAGAAAAGAAAAGAATGAAAGAACTGTAGAACTATGGTCTGTTTCTTGTAAGACATCATCCAGTGTACAACTGCAGACTCCCCTAATCCTTATGTTTTTTCCACAAACTGTTCTGTGAGCACACTATCACCATCTAGTCTTGTCATTATTATGTTATTATGTAATAAATATGTTGATCGATTAAATGATGCAGTGCCCCGTAGTAAAAGTACAGTGTGCCAATGCATGGCTGGATATAATTTCAATAACAACTTTATTGCATCACTTTGTTAAATACTCAGTTCTGATTGGTCAGTTACAGCATTCTAAGGTCTGTTATTTCTGACTGTTGCAGTGGATGCAGTCCTGATCATAGACTGGAGCAGCAATAAAATAATATTTAAATCCATGCAATCAGTTTTAAATGTAATATTTTGTAGCAAAATAATGATTGTGATTTTCTTGTGGTTTTTGGTAAATAACCATGTAATAAGTGGGATAGTGTACAGTCAGTGCAAAGCCTGAAGGCATTCGATGACACTGCTCACTGTACATTATCCCTTACATAGTGAATAGGCTAGTAAGCAGTTGCTTATTTACACATCCAGAACCATGATTTTCAAAGTGGGGGTTGCCAGGGTCGCTTCAACAAATTGTTGTTAATAATTGTTATTAGTATTGGAAAAGTTTGGGGAATCACTGATGTAGCAGATATGAAGCAACATTAGCATTCCTCTGTAGTTTTGTTAGTCCGCACATACTCCTGAGGGAAGGCTTGAATATATTCACCACTTAATCCCTAATTTTGTCCATCTGCTGTTTGGTGTAGCTTGTGTTCAGTGGTTTTGTCTTTTTCACTCAAAACAGCCACTTTCTGGTACAAAATTGATGAGAGTATTGAGTAAAGCTGCAGTACCGTCGAGCTAAGGAAAATCACCCTTACCTACATCTTTCATGTTACACAGTCATTTGATCCATTGTTGTTCATATAAAAACATTGATCAGAGCAGCTTTAAAATATATGCTGTATTTGGAGACTGGGAATGAAAGGGTTTTAAAAAACTGTCCTTGTTTTTGTGGAAGGCCTCATTGATGTAACCTTGTCACGGAGGATTAGGTGATGCTGATTAAAACCATGTTGTTGCCGACGTCAGAACCAGCAGCACATGCGACACCTGAAACTGCAGTGAAAATGCGGCAGTTGTAATTCAAGTAACTCAAGGTTAGGACATGTGTACGTGTGTGTGCTTGTGTGTATGCGTACTTCTTTGTATATGTAGACACATGGGAATTAGTTTGCTTTATTTTCCCAGCTGTACTGATTAATAAGCATCAATAACATTCTGCTGCCCCAGACTGTTTGTTATATTATCCTAAAAAGAAGTAATAGTGTGTGTATGTGTGGTTTGTGTGTGTGCTGCACGTATTTGCATGTGAGTATGTGTCCAGGAGCTGAAATATTGCTGAAAGATATCTGGTGTAATGAGGCCAAGGTGATTTATAAGCGCAGAATGCTCCATTCCCCGAGCACGTCCAGGCTCACACATACACTTCAGAGTGGGACTGTGACAGCTGGTTCACTTTCTTTTAATTGCTTGCCAGTTAAAAGCAAGTGAAACCATGTTTTCCCACAGCCAAAACCTGGCAAAAGCAAATTGGTTCAAGTTTCAGAATCTAAATTTGGTGGCCAGACTACTCTATGTAGAGGCTATTTACCAAAACTTTACCCTGACGAGGGATGTCACAAGAACCCATACTTCGGTTGCAAGTCAAACCAAGCCAATATTCAGAAAATGTGATGGCACTTGTTTTTCTACACTGGTGTACATACTGGAGATGCAGTTCTTCTAGACATGATGGAAGCAGCATGTACGCCTACCAGTGCTGATGAATATCAACACATTGTACTTGTTGAAAAGAAAAACAAAACAAAAATCCTTATTTTCAGCTCTTCACTACATATCTGTAACTTGTTACTGATTAAGGACTGTAAAATGAGATCAGCACATTCCTTGTGTCAGCGTATGAATACTGAACAACTATTGCAGTAACATGTCCGTGAATGTTCTTATTCGTCCAGGTCATTGTAGTCTCAGGAAAGATTAAATCGAAAGCAACTGGACTTGACGTTTCGCCTCTCATCCAAGAAGCTTCATCAGTTCATGCCTGTCTGTTGCAGTAACCTTGTTAACTGTGTGTTCACAGTAATACAGGGCAAGCTAGATGGGTTAGCCACTTAGGCTAAATTCCAAACAGGCTAATGACTGACAGGGCATTGCAGCAATACAATAAGTACACTTAACATTGATTAGACAGTGCAATATCATGAAATATTATTGTGTAATATGAATCTGACAGCACATTGTCAGTGACTTCTGCACCTTCATGAGAGCAGAAACATAGTAGACAGACAAGGAAGCGGAAACAAGTGCCTTCTTTCAAAATTTAATTTAAAAATAAAAGTCTCTGAATGTAAAAATCATAATCCATGATGTTTAGGCCTGGTGGTGAGTCAGCTTGGGCCTGCTGGGACACCAGGCTTGCAATGCACTGCCAGAAACCCTGCATTATCTTTGTCTGAGACGGCTGCTATTACTGTGTTGCCAACTAACTTCAATGACTTTTACAATGCTAAAGGCTACTGTGTTTAGGCTAACGTCATGTAGCCATTGCTTGTAGTAGTAGGCTACCATCTTGGCGCCTTCATTTATCGTTCAGTCTATGCAGTTTGGTTAAGTTTACGCATAAGAACTAGTTGGTTAGGTTTAGGCAATAAAACTACTTGGTTAAGGTGAGGAAGGGATTGTGGTTTGAGTAAAGATAAATAATATAAATATAATAAATATGTTGTGCATGTCAAGTGACAGATGTGATTTCACTCACACAATGGCATAACTCACGTGACACACATTGTCAAAGTTGTAAAACGGTTGTAGCCTGATAAGGCTTTGGCACAAAAACTACTTGGTTGGGTTTAGGAAAAGATCGTAGTTTACGTTAAAATTACTTCATTTATCGTACATATATCATGTGATGTCATGTGTGATGTCACTACTCAGAACTTTTAATAACTCCATGTTGACTTTGCGTTTCACGTAGAACTCAAACCCTGGTCTCCTGGGTGAAAGTCTTCGGTTTGTGCAACCATCCCATCACCCCCAAATGCAGACTTTCTTGTGCCTTGTATTTTAGTTAGTGTTTTGAATATATATTTCTGAACTAATGGTCTGTTACCTCTCAGTCAGTCACAACACTGCATTTATACTACTGCTAACACCAGTTCAATTATAGTCAAAGTTCAGTAGCAGAAATTAGTTTTGGACTCCATTACTTTTCGGTCGTGGCAACATGCTCCCCTGACAGTAATTTGAGTCAGGCTTGTAAATATACCCCTCAGTCTTTTGTCCTAGAAACCCAGAAAAGTTTTTATTTCAGGTGGCAAAGAAAAACAGCAATGGTTGAATTGTATTTATTTATGTTTATTTTATTTTATTTTATTTTATTTTACCTGGTTTCCCCCAGTGTATTGCAAGCGCAGTGGCCCACCAGGTCTAAGGTGACCCTCCATTGGACTGTTGGGAAAATTAATTTCATTTCATTGCAAAATGTGAATGCACTATAGAGAGATGCACATTACAAAGTTATATTTTCAAATCTCCAGTTAGCTTTGAGCACTGATTTAATGTAGGGCCCTGTGAAATCTGTGGTATAGCTCTTTTAAATTCTCAATTCTGTGATTCTGGGTGTTAATCTTACCACAGAAACTATAGGGCCCTGCTTTAATGCTTAATCAGTCAGTTACTGGCCCACACCGGTGACGGGCCACTGTCAAAAAAGATAACAACTTTGATGAGGAAACCCTGTACAGTCATGGAATTTCACTGGTACTGGTATCAACCACTACATTTCTGGCATCATGACATCCCTCACCCTGACATGTTTAAAGATGCTGTGCAGCTTTGAATCCAAAATTTGTTTTGGTCCAAACGGTTGCTGTGAGCGCAGACCAGTCCAGACAATCACCTGAAAGGTCTCAGACTGAAGAAAAACAGGCAGAGAAGAGACCAGGAGGAAGATGGAGCAATCCAGAGAGTGCGTGAGAGACAGATGCAGGTAGTCTGTTAGCATATTAGCGTCTCAGCGGAGGACGGGCAGACAGGTGAAGGCGGAACAGAGTCAACTTGAGTGAGTCTTGTAGTCACACACTGCAGCCAGAGGGAGCCCTGCTTTGGATCATACGGGCTCACCATTAACCTGTACTGACACTGTTTAGACAGCGGGGGAAAACAGCAGAGAAAAGAGGCAGGAGAGACGCCAGGACATTAGCATCGCAGGCAGTGATCGGTGGGGACTTGAGGCTCACACAGGATTGAATTGTTCAGACAACAACAACACAGCAACAGATAATGGGGGTACTGGTGAAAACTGAGAGGTAGGACTGTGTCAAGGCGCTGACCTTTCTGAATGCAGCTGATTAAATACAAAGTGGTAAATTTTCATTACTACAAGCATAGTAATTATGATTTCACTGTCAAAATAATGATAATACTCCAGAGAATGTGTTGACAACAGAGTCTATTTTCAGGGAACAGAATCATCTACAGTACTGATTTCTACAAAATATTAATGATGATAGACCTCAGACAGTTAACCAAATCAGATTGCACTGTGTTATAAGTGATTCTGATCAACATTAATTTAAAAAAAAATGGATTGAGCAGCCAAGTAATCATGTTAAAACAACTGGCCTTGCCCCACAGAAAATTAGAGGACCGAAACCATCAGAGAAAAAACATTCAAACATTCAAAGCATTCAATGCTGCATTTCTCTTTAATTTCCCTCCAGCTCTAGATAGTTCAAGGAAAGAGATTCCTGTATTCAGTCTGATTCAATCACTAAACATCAATTTATTAGCCACAACATATTCTTTAATCACGTTTTTCGTTAGAGAAGGTCATAGGTTTTTCAAATGTCGGAGGGCTTTTTGTTCAAACCATGTTTTATTTTGAAAACGTCATTGTATAACATTTTCTAGAGAAGTTTTTCAGATGGTCATTATTGCAAAATAAAAGCTGAATGTTAAAAAGTTTTTAAAACTTATTTTAACCTGCAGTCACAGATATTTGGATACCTGAAACAGGCTGTAAACACATATCACCTTTAGGCAAACTGTTGCTTGTTTACACATCCAATAGACAAAGTGAAATTTGGAGCTATGGTTCTGGTCACCTCATGATTGTAAATTCAATATTTGCCCTCCCCTTACCTCTGTTTTTCTCTCCACTCACTCCTCAGAAAACATCTGTTTAGGTGATAAATGTTCCACTATGTTCTCCAGTTGCTAACTTTGTCTGTCCGTTGTTTCATGCTGAGCAGGTATAGTGTGCAGTGGATTGTTGCTGAAAACAGCTGCGTGATGTGGCAGAAAATGACATTATGAGAGTAAATCCTAAACAGAAAACTGAAACAATGAGCTGAAATATGATGAAAAGCATGATAGAGCTGCAGAGTTAGGTGATAATTCTGTGGGTTTGTTGTTGTGAGCGACACCTTTCAAAAGTCATTTGATCTATTAAATGTATTAGCTTACAGGGATAATTCAGATTACTTGAAGTGGGGTTATATGAATTATCAATAGTCTGTGTATTACCTAGAGTAGATGCATGTCAACATGCTCCCAGTTTAGGGAAGCGGAGAGGAGTAATAGCATTGGAAACTAAGCAATGTTCTGCTGTGGACAGGGTCAGCACCTACAAATATCAATATTAGTTTAAGTGTACACTATATTTAGAATAATTTTACTGCTTTACCTTGCCATCAGACAGCCTTTGGTGGTGGGAAACTGCCATTATATATCCCAAATATTGCTCTTCACAAACCACCAAACCCCACTGGCAAAAACACTAATTTTACCTCACTGAGCATGGGAGTTACTCATCTACTGTAGCCTCAGTTCGTTAGTTAATTTGTTTTATTGCCTGACTTTGACAAATATGAACTAACCCTCTAAAACACTGAAGTCACACAATAACACAAACTAACTAATCGATTTAGGCAGTCGTAGACCAGAAACTCCTACGTTCTGTGATGGAAAATTTGTGATTTTGCAAATGGTGTCTGGTGGCATCAGAAAAGGCTGTCTTACAGAAAAGGTAAAGTGGTGTAATAATTCTAAATATAGCGTACAGTTAAACTAATACTGATTTTTTTCAATTGGCTAATATGTTTTACTGCTGACCCTGTCTGCAGCAGTACATTGTTGAAGTTCAAGTTCAATTTTATTTGTCCCCAAAGTGCAATTGATTTACAGCATAAAGTGCAACATACCCTCGATCTCCATAATGGGACTGCCAGCTACAGTAGGTAACACACTGACTATGGATAAAGTACTTATTACAACCCCAGTTCAAATAATCCAAACTATGCCTTTAAAGTTGACAATTGCAAACCTTTGCAGATATTGCCGGCCAAGCGAGCGAGGGGGCTTTTGTGTGATAATAAGCTCTGCATTGTCACAGTTCATCACACACGCACAGCTGGGGTTGACGAGCTAGAGTCTAGCTATACAGTCTATGGAGTCTAGTCACCCAGAGGGAATGTGCCTTGAAAATCAAAAGACATTAACCAATTAGCACTGATCAATAGTCACAGCCACACAGGGACGAGCCAGACTAAGAGCATTGTTAATGCGTGCCTCTAGGCCAATGGGCAGGCTGGGACTACTTCTGCTCTCAGCTCTCGGCCAATGAAAATGCCGGAAGAACTCTTGACATTCTGCTGCTCTCCAATGCAAAGTACCTTTCCTGCTGTCGCTAGGCAGATCAGGCTGCACAAGGAAATAAAAGGCAGAGATGGAGAGATAGAGGCGAGAGGAAGGGAGGTGGGAGGAAGAGTGTATGTGTTAGGTTGTGAAAGCAGGTGTCATAGCGGGCCGCAGTGGGCAGCAGGTAATCTCACTGAGATAAGCAGTAGCATGACAGCCAACCTTTAATTCCCCATGGGAGGTGGTAGTGTGGAGTTGCCGCAGGGTTTGCTCTCCCGATCCCGTGGAAATAGATTTATATAAAGGGGTAATGGGAAAAGATGGATAGAGGATGCATGTTGATGGGGCAAAGAATGAAAGGCGGAGTTGTGTTTTGCACATTCTGCACACATGTATGAACATGTGCACATATACAGATCACAGCAGCTGCACCTCTGCACCTCCACTGCTCTGTATTCATGATGAGGAGAGCAAATATCAGCAAGGGGCTCGGAAGTGAACGGGGGATCGAGGCGGAAGGAAGGAATGGAATGAAGGGGAAAAGGGGAGTAAAAAAAAGAGGAGGAGATATCTAAAATATTACACCTATCAGGGGGAGTGTTCAGTGGAGCAGGCATTATGAGAGTGTAAATTACATTCCCTCCTTCTCCCCTTGGGCTGCCGGCTGCTGGATGAATATAATCACCCGCAGCAGCGAGCGCCCAGACACACACACACACACACACACACACACACACACACACACACACACACACACACACGCACTGTGCTGTCTATAGACCCTCGCTGAATATTAGATAGAGTGCCAGGATGTGTGTATGTTTATTGGCACAAGAGTGTCCAATCATGTATCGACCTGCCATCGGTTCTCCACACTGTTCTTTTTTTCTGAAATCATGCATTGACACATCAGTAATTTGTCTCAATTGGGAGGGGATCAATAGTGATTCACTGGGCCTCGTAAAACATCCAGCGTCAAGTGGGATGGTCTCGAAGGTGGTAGGACTGAGGACAGGGTGGGTCTGCGCTAATTGATATTCCCAAGACAATCCCTCTAACTTCTTGTTATACAAAGAGAGATATGTTTTTGACCCTTTTGAACTTGAGCTTCTTTTCCTTGCAACATAATTTGTCTCAAGAAAGGAAAAAAAAAAACAGACCTTTTGAATAAAACAGCTCACTGCACAGGTTTAACAGGTCGACAGGAACTTTAATCTACAACTATTTTGCTAATCTATTCATCATTTTTTGTCAAAAATGTCAAGCAATATATTGTAATATATTATGGGTGTTAATCATTATTCGATTAATCACTGTTAAGAACCTGACAGATTAAAAATGCATTATTATAATCATTTAAATTGTTTTTTCTTCGTGAATTAATGCTTCACATAACTAATTTCGGCTAGAATTAAACTTAGACTGAGAGAAACGTGTGTTTTGTATGTTATTAATCACTGATGATTAATTGATTATTGATTGTTGTTGTTTCATCTTTCCACTGTTCCAACAACCACAAACTCTCATTTGATCAAAATAAATCCTTCATTTACTGAATTAGATGTGATAGTAATCTGGATCTACATGCTGTTTTTTGGCATTTTTGGGCTACTGGGTTAGCTCGCTGTACGAGAGTCTGTCACTGAGCAGCGACTCTCACTCGTTCTTTGGAGGCGGACCATTAAATTAGCAAAATAAATGAATAAAAATTCCCCTTAAAATTGCCCAATAACCCCCTTAAACAACTGGCAATGGTCTTGACAATGGACAATCGCTGATAGCAGGTTATCATCTCATACAAAAACATATAGTGCAATATATGATGAAATTCTTATAACAAGTCTAATAAATAGATAAATACAATACAGATGAATCTAAGAATAAATATCTAATAATCTAGCAAATAGATAAAATAGAATTACATAAAATAGAGTAAAAATGAATGATGGCACAATGAACAGTATAGTCGATAATGAATTTCAATGTTGAGTATGTGTTTCAGAAAAATTAAAGAGTGAAACAATAAAACCAGATTCTTAAATGTGAGGATTGGCTGCTTTTTGTCGTCTTCCTTGATAGTAAAATGAATATCTTTGGGTTTGGGACTGGTGGTCGGGCAAAACAAGTGATTTAAAGATGTCATATTGAGCCTTAAGAAATTGTGATGGTAAAATTTTGCTTTGACTTTATATAAACCAAATGAATTTTCAAAAAAATAATAGCCAGATTGATGGATAATGAAGTATCTATATCATCACTGGGATGGTGCATCTGTCTCTTTTTGTTTCACTTTGTGTATTACAATCTGTTAGCAGACGCAGATAGAAGCTAATCCTCTTTATCTTGGCTCTTGAAGCTAATTTGTCTCTCGATGGGACCTTGAGGAAACAGGGGAAGGTAGCGAGCGCACAGCTTGGGTCACAAGGGGGGAAAAGAAAGCAGAACTGATCGTTCTTCTTTACGACAACCCCAGTGGCAGGCCCAGATGTCAGGGATGTTAGGTCAGCGCCTGCTAAATGGGAGGGCAGCAACTTGAGTCAAGGCTATTTACTTCTTTACATTAGGCAACAGTTCAGGGAAACACTATTCTAATTCGCCTCTGTCCATATCTTTATCCTCCTCATCCCTCCTTCTTTTCTCATCTGCCCTCCTTGACTCCTCCTACCTCCTCCTCTGTCACCCCATCAGGGCCGCTGTTCCAGGGAGAACTGTAAGTACCTGCATCCTCCACCCCACCTAAAGACCCAGCTGGAGATCAATGGAAGGAACAACCTCATCCAGCAGAAAAACATGGCCATGCTGGCCCAGCAGATGCAGCTCGCCAACGCCATGATGCCCGGCACACAGCTACAGCCAGTGGTAAGAGGACACACACACACACAATCTTTACAGATTACAGTAATTTCCTGTGCACACTCCTTAAATTGTATACACAAGGTTTTACAAGGTCATACTTCTGGTTCTGGTTTTGATGATCTGACAATGATCTGGGTTTTGTATTTTTCTGAAGCTGCATGGCTTAAAAATGATCTTTTATCTTATCTGTTTTCTCAGAGCAATAACTCTAAATAAATTTTAAAGGTAAAATCAATCAGATTTGTCCAAGCTGTTTGTAAACACACCAGAAAGATACCAGGATATCAAATACCAACAGTCTGGGTGGTGAAATCTTCCCAAGCACAATAAGATAATGAAAAAAAATAGGAGGCAGAGTTCAGAATCTCAGCAGATACAGCCACCACCACCACACACACTAGTTAGTCATGAGTGATAACTGAAAGGGATTATATTTATATGAGTCTATATGTTGTTTTAAAGGAAACTGTTGCATATTATGCCTCAAAAATACTTTCAACCTGCAGAGTGCTTTTTCATAGTCAGTTGACCAAGATATTTTTTGGTGTAATTATCACAATATTTTATGAATTAAGAGAACTGATACCATGTTGCCCCATTCTTTTTAGGGAAAGTTGTTCAAAAGGTTGTCAGGTTTCCTCAAGCTTTTGTGTTTCCATTTTTCTGGACAAACCTGCCAACTTCCTGCAGGTTAGCATCAGACATGAATGTTACAAAATAGACCTATTTCCAGTTTGTACTAGGCTTAATGTCAATGCCTGCGTGTTTATGATACTCTGTTCAAAATTGTTCAGTGTTTGCAGCTGTTAATTGTGTAATTACTGTCTATGGGGAAAAGTCTTATGATAATGTCTGGGGTTGGGGTGCCACTAAAGCTCAGTTGGTAGAGCACGCGCCCCATGTACTGAGGCTGTCCTGTGTAGTGGCTGCCGGTTTGAATCCCACCTGTGGCCCATTTGCTACGTGTCATCCTCTCTCTCTACCCCCTTTCCTGTCATGTCTTCAGCTGACACTATCAAAATCAAGGCAAAAGCCCAAAGAAATATTATTTAAAAAAAGATCATGTCTAGGATTGGCAATCCCAGTACAGAAACAGAAATTTCACCAAACTGCTTTGAAAACGCTGCATGTTTTTGTTCTAAGAACATAAAAAACTACCCCGGAAACCTTCAGCCATCTACTTTAAATTTTATTTAGTTAGAAAGGGAATTTATTTAGTAGAACCATGAGGTTAATAAAAAAGAACAACATGTGCATTTAGGTCTCTGAGTCAGAAAGCAGCTCTTGGTGGCCCATCAATTTGCAATGCAGCTGCCCAATTTGACTCTTATAAACCAGAAGTATCTGGGGATCATGGTCAGTATAAATGTTTCAGCTTCATCAGTATTCTTGGGCTGGCTGCTGGCTTTGAAAAAAAAAAGTGTTACTCCAAACTTCCAACACTTAAGTAATGAAAACATATAAAATTTCTGAATGATTTCATCACCTATGTGTAGCCAACATCAGTGTTTACAAAGTTCAGAGCTCTGAAGTCCGTCCAGAAATGTTAGTGTGTTTTTGTCACAATATCTCAGCAACTCTGAAAATATGTTTTTGAAAAGTGTATTTTTATAGTTGGTTTAAACAAAAAAAAAAAAAGAAGATTAATGATAGTCTTCCTGCTCTCTGCTCTTATTGGTGCTGATTTTGTGCTCAGTATATTTAGCTCTTTGGTAGGACTGTCTTGTATGTCAGACTTGTCAAACTACCTCAAAAGTGTCTGATGCTTGGACGATTTGGGGCAGAGGGTGACCTGCATTTTCTTTACTGCACCCTCTATAATAAAGCCATAGCCCAGTGCTTTCCCCAGGGGTTTGATTTTTAAAGAGTTAAATACCTACAAATGATGCGGTAGGCCAGAGAAATGGATAAAATTAGTACACTTCAGAAAATAAAAGAAGAAATATGAAGTTGGTTTGTGATTGTGTGAGTAAAAGTGATGAATTCAATCAATCATGAATTTAATTTTAGCCAAATTTTTCCCTGAACTCTTCAACTCTGAAATCTTGCTGGAAATATGCAGTTTAATCTCTGGTTTTACAGTGTCTGTAACATGCGTCATGATAGATCCTGCTGGGGTCTCATTTAATTGAATATGAGAAAGGTACAGTAAGTTTACTCACGCAAACTAATCATGACTGCAGCCATATGATCAGCACCAGGCCAGTTATAAAATGCTGATCATGGTTTTATTTCTATGTTTATGTTGCCTATATTTGAAATTAACCTGCCAAAATGAACAATTATCACTCTCGATAAGAAGAATTTACAGGATTGGTTAATTTGATCTAAATAGTTGATGATAATCTGCATGGAAGACTGAGATTTGGTTGAAGAGCGACAGAAAAAGCTAAATTATTGTTTCAATTAATCTGTGGCTGCACCTCATGATACATTAATCTGCCAGTTACTTTCACAGTTAATGGATTAATTGTTTTGTCTATAAAATATCAAAAAATAGTGAAAAATGGAATGTATTTTATCAAATCAATAGTCCAAATTATATTTAATCTACAATAATATAATGAGAGAAAAGCAGCCAGTGATCACATGTGAGGAGCTGGAAACAGAGAATGAAATTGGTACGTTTGACTGAAAAATGAATTAAATGATTAATCAATTATCAGAATAGTTGGAGATTCTTTTCCTGTCGATTAAAGAATTAATCATTTGACTAATTGTTTCAGCGCAAAGTTCATTAATATCATATTAGCCTGGATTAATCAAGCAGTGTTTGAACAACGTGGCCCAGGTGTTAGACACTGAATCTTTATCGTCACTGTGGGAGTATTTTCATATAGTGATCGATAAAGTTTTATATTATTATCATCTAATCATTAACACACACACACACACACACACACACACGCGTGCACTGAATTACATCAGTTTGCTCTGTGTGTGTGCTGCACGCGCCGGCGATCTTCAAGGTGATGGTCAGACACTCTTAGAAACAAAGGTTCAAAAAGGGTTTCTCCTGAAGGGCTGAGGTTCTACTGAGAACCATTTGCTTCTGAAGAACCCTTTTTGAAGAAAAGGTTTATCAAGGGTTCTTTGTAAGACTAGGGGTTACATTAAGGACCATTTTCATCCAAAAAACCCTCTTTCTTTGGAAGAAACACTTCAGGGGGAGCTGGAATCCTTGAATTGTCAAGGGTTCTTTGTTCCATAATATAAAAGGGTTCTCGGTAGAACCCCTTGAGTGGGTTCTAGATAAAACCCTTGGAATATAAAATGTTCTCAGTAGAACCCCCTGCGTGTGTTCTACACAAAAGCCATGCAGTTTGAAGGGGTTCTTGTTAGCATGCCCTGAATGGGATAAAACCCCTGTCAGAACCCCCTGGATGGGTTCGAGATAAAACCCTTTGAATATAAAGGGGTTCTTGTCAGAACCCTTTGGATGGACCAAAACCCCTGGAATATAAAAAGGTTCTCAGCAGAACCCCCTGAGTATGTCATAACCCCCAGCCTGGGTTCTAGACAAAATCCTTGGACTATTTAAAGGTTCTCTGTTGAACCTACTAAGTGTGTTCTAGATAAAACTGTTGGAATATAATAAGGCTATCTGTACAACCCCTGGGTGGGTTCACAAATGGTATAACGCTTTCTGTTAGGTTTTAGGTTGAACTCTCTGATAGGATTGCAAATGGAACCTTTA
>JAJHUR010079193.1:0-10968 GCA_027495735.1 Lutjanus campechanus
ATTTTTTACCTCAGGAAGTTGACTACTACAGTACTTGATTAAAATTTAAGCAAAGTCCTCGAGCAGGACATAGTAGTTCCTTCCCCCCCGGTGTTTGTGATGTAAGAAAGGCCAACAGGAAGGAAGCACCACTTGTGGCCACTCCGGGTCCATCACTCTTTACAGAGCTGGCTGTGGCCTGAGGACCGGGCATCTCTGGCACGCAGGGAGGATTTTCCGATCCCCTGCCCCGCTTTCAGATGCTCGTTAATCTGCCGGCTCTATTTTTATCTGCCCTCTCCTCCCGCCCCCGGGCTCTCCGCCTTCACTCGGCTCCTTATGTCCATCCGCCGAGGGAGAGGCTGCCTCGGCAGGCCGGCAGCTCCAATTAGAGGCCTCTCTGCTGGGGATTGGGCTTGCTGTCCGCCTCTGGCCCCTCAGGCTCTCTTCCCGTCTACCTTTCTCAGGTTAGCCCCAGACGACGCCTCGCTCCCTGCCTCTCTCTTTCCACCCGTCCTCTCCCTCCCTGTCTGCCTTGTTTCTCTGTCTTTCCCCCCGGAGCTTGAGGAGCTCCGCAGGGAGTAAGGGGGAGTGAAAGGCCTTCTGTCGCCTGAGGGCCGGCTCTAGTCCCTCGGCTGTACTTTGAGGAGAAGCTAACTGGTGCACCTTTCAGGAGGCAGCGTCAGTACAACTGCTGGAGACACTAACTCTGATCGTATTGTCACAGCTACTGCGAGAGTACAACTGAAACTGCTGCAAGTGCTGTAAACACTATTATTCATCCTCCACACAGAGGAACAGACAGTTCTGTATTCAATTCATCATGACTCAAAGAACCTGCTGATTACAAAGATCTTTACAAATGTAGTTCCGGTTCCAAATCCCACATGGAGAAGAAAAAAACTTCCCACTGCCTTCAACTGAATACATTAATGTTTTGTATGCATTAAATATCTTATATGTCTTAGATGTCTCTTAGATGTTTTTTTCTTATACAACTTACTAATAAAGTACATTTGATTTTTTTTAATTAAATATTTCTACTTTTCTCACTTGTAAAGACGTTTTTATATACAAGTATGTATCTTTTTAAATTTAGTTTTATATCTTTGTAATTAGTATGTTTATGTGATATTTCACGTCTTCTGAGTCTTCTGAGGTTTTTTACAATACTTGCAAGATTTCAGTTTCACTAATTGTTCCCCAACTCAAGTTTGATATTTCACATTTGGGATGTAACAATATATCGATTGTGATATTACAATTTAAAAAATTATTCTCAATACTGTGTTGATATCTACCATGATATTACATGGTTAATTGTTTTATTTATTTTGCTACTGACTGCTGCATTGTTTTTGTTTCACAATTGTACAAACATAATTCGAGCATTCATTGCCAAAGACAATTTTTTTCAGATGTGTAAGTCATGGCTGGCTGCTTTTGTTTTATTTTATTAAAAAAGGAAAGCAGAAGCACTTTAAGTTAAGGAAAGGAAAAACAAATTTGCTGTACATATACTACTGTACTATGTACTTATTATTTCATGGGGGTTAGACCTGTAAAGATCAAGAGATCATCTGTTTCTATGCCCTGACAACTGTTATTTACATTTTCAAATTCTTTAAAAAGAAGAAGTCTAAATGGTATCAAGTGTGATATAATGGCCCCTAAGCTACACTGTGTTGTCTTTGAAGTGTGGGGTGGAGAGAGAAAAAAAAAAAGCAGAAAAATTGCTGATTCTGCCTGTGATTTCAATTACTGAAACTGAAAGCTTATTTTAATTTATCTTTAATGTAATATTGAAGTTGTGACACCCATATCATTCAAGGACATTTTGTCAAGTTTTCATTTGTCTTTGTTTTTTGTACCACGATAACTACAGTACCGTGGTATTATCATGCCTTGAATATTTGATATTGTTACATCCTTATTACACATATCTACTAAGGATATTGTATGTGGATTTACTGTTATTCATAGTACTTATAAATTCCCAAATCATATAAGTTTCATAGCACACAAATGATCTTGTATCTGGTTTGGCTGTCATATAAGTTACTTACAAGTTTCAGACAAAAGATATAATAATTGAGTAAAAAATATCTATATCTTTTCTATATGAGATGGTTCTTTGTTCTAACCTGCTGAATTAGAGCTGAATTCTTTTCTTGTTCTTGTTCTTTACACCACAAAATGTTCTAAACATTCAGTATGGTGTGATAGAATCCTTAGAAAGTGGTTCTTTTTGCTACCGTTGCTAGCTGCTATTTGATACGATGGCCCGACCAATTCTGAGCTTTTGGGGACGATGTTGATAATGATATTAAAGTAAATTTAAAAAATTAAAATAAAATAAAAAATCCAAAATCGATATACCAGCCAACATTGCAATGATCCCTCAAATGTGTTATCCAACCCTTGTGACAGAGATATGATAATATAACAGTTTAAAAATGAACTTGTCCAAAATAACACTGAAACACTAAACTTTTTACTGCCATTTTTCATCATTCGAAATAAGTGACAATAAGAATTTAAAAAAAAGAAAAAAAGAAAACAAAACAAGAAATTATCTTGAACTAAGAAAAAGGATCAACAATCAAAAAAGGTTTTCATATCGGACAGCATATAAGACAATACCAGTATGAGCCATTATAGTTGTGATAGGCCAATATTGGCCAATAGTATCAGCTGGCCGACCAATATATCTGCTACAGTAAAAAAATATATATATATTGCAAATTTAGTTACTATTGTGAGTGTTAAGTTATATTTCAGTATTTGCGGTGTCCCACCCTGTGTTGGTCAGGATGTTTCATCAGTAGCAGCAGACGTGTGACAGCACATCTTTATTGTAACCGATCGCTCTGTGCTGTTCTACACAGCTGAGTTATTGTATTTCTTGAGTGTTCCTGCATTCCTCAGGATGCTCTGACCTATTATTTTCCCGCAATCCGCCAAAAGAATAGCATCTTTTTTTCCCAGCTTAGCCCCCACTCACACTCCGCATGCTCACACCTTCTCCAACCCCATTAATCCCTCAGCCTCCCACTTCTTTATTTCCCTTCAAAGAGACAAGCGCTGCCCGTGACATCAGTCACAGGAAGTGAATCTTTAGAGTTGACTAATTTCCATCGATTGCCTCCAGACAGGCTTAGCAGACGAGACCCATTCCCACACAGAGCCTGGCTGCTCTCATTTAAGTCTCCCCGCCTGCAGAAAACGCTCCACAATGAACGCAGTCAGCGCTTTTATCTTCTCCCCCACTCCTGCTTATTATCAAATAAATGCGCAGCATAGAGAGATACCCATTGACAGGACCGTGCATAATGACTCCTGGCTGTGTGAAATGGATTAATAAATAATGGTTGAGCAAGGGGGAGAAAACGGCTTTGCCTAGTCCCACTACTTCTCAACAAGGCGGCGTACAACAATCCCCACAACACTCGGCTGGATTGTGCCGGACCACGTCTAATGGAGCGCTGCACGGAATTTAAAACACAACCCTCGTCCTGAATGCGCCGTGGAATGCGTCATAAATTAGAGGTGGGCTCCTTAAAATGTGAAGCAGAAAGCACTATAAAATCCACTACATGATGTTCTACTGAATCCTCTAAAGAACCCCCTCCAAGAGACTCCTCTCCTGCGAGGATAGAGAGGTAAAAGCAGCCTATAAAAATGTCCAGGAGCAGAACTCCTCTGCAACCTGTTCCCCCGTCTCGCTGCTGCTGACAGAGCTGCAGCAGAAGGTAAATCAGTTTCCTTTTTGCCTCTGCTTTCACGCTCTCATGAGTATACCGGCGGTTCAAACACACACATCCTGCAGCTTCCATGTGCAAACTCAATCGAACAGGCGCACAGTGGAGCCGGCGAGCACCAGAGGCCTTCTTGTTTTTAACAAAGCATCCCCATCCATCCCCTGTCAGTGACATATTGCTTCATTAACACTCTTGGCTTTGTGTATATTGACAGCTTTTTCAAAATGGCAGAGAGTAAAAGTGCTCCTGCCGCCCGCCCTGCACCAAAGGGGCTTAAACAGACTATAAAACCCAAACTGAGTGTGTGATAGTGAAGTGTGCTCTGACTGCCACTGTACCCCCCTGCCAAAGTAATAAGTCTGTCTGAGACATGGGGTGAAAAGGTCTCAATCTCCTTAACGCTAGATTAAGGAGCAGCTTGATCAAGGCGTCTTAAGTGCTTCATTTTGGAATCAGGATCAATAGCCACTAAGAAGAATTGAGCTCGTAGCTTCGGTAGGTAGAGCTGATTGAATAGAGGCTAATGACTTCTCAGAAGCCCCTTACACCAGAGGAACGGCTCCTACTGAAGATCCTGTTTGTTTTTATTTTACATATTTCATTTACAGGCCTTTAATTCTTGCACTCTTAGAAATAGGCTTTTCAAAAAGGTTGTTTCTGAAGGGCAGAGGTTCTACCTAGAACCATGCGCTTCAGGAGAAAGAAGGGGTCCGTCATGGGTTCTTTGCAAGACTAAATGTTCCATTAATTAAAAAAAACAACAATCCTATAATGAAGAAAGACTTCTTCAATGATTGTTGAAATCGTCAAGGTTTGCTAAGAGTTCTCCACACTATGATGTAGAATAGTTCTTGGTAGAACCCCTGAGGTAGGTTCTAGATAAAACCTTAAGACTATACAAGGGTTCTCGGTAGCAGTCCCTAGTTGGATTCTAGATAAAAGGGATATAAAAGGGTTCTCATCAGAACACCCTGGGTAGGATTGGATAAATCTTTGGAACATAAAAGGGTTCACTAGGTTCAGTTCTTGAAAAAAACTTTTGGAGACTAGAAGGGTTCTCAGTAGAACATACTGTGTGGGTTCTCAATAAAACCTTTGGAATTTTTTGGCTCCAGCTGGGAACCAACTTTCCAGGTTCTGAAACTGTTTATTTTTGGAGGAATGCTCAGAACGGTTCAAAATTAGAGAGGCCCCTGAGTGGAACCATTACACCATAGAAAGGTTCATGTTAGAACCTCTCATTGGGTTTTTGTGGGGAACTTTTCACAACCTTTGGAATAAAACCTTTGGAATATACAAAGGTCCTCAGTAGAACCCCCCTGATTGGATTCTTGGTCAAACTTTTGGAATATAAAAGGGTTCTTGGGAGAACCCCTGGGCAGGTTCTAGATAAAACCTTTGGAATATAAAAGGGTTCTTGGTAGAACCCCCTGGAACGTTTCCTGTTTGCATCTAGAGGGTGGAAAGGTTCTTGATAGAACCCCCAGAGCTGTGCCCTTTTCCCAATAATCCAAATAAGCTCTGGTTCTTAAACTGGTTCCATTCAATATTGCACCAGTTTTGAGGGGGACCAACAATCAAGGATGTCATCAACAGAGGGCCCATTTTGGTTCTCAAGGAAAACCTGCCATTTGTTTGGTTTTAGCTGGGAACTAAACAAGTTTATTTTCGGTGGAACTGCTCAGAACAGTTCAAAATTAGGTGCATGAACTGGAATGGGGCCATTCCATGTTGGTGGAAAAGGCCAAAGAGAAGGGTGAGGTTTGAACCATTACACCATAGAAAGGTTCTCTGTAGAACCTCTCATAGGGGGTTTTGTGGGAGGCCTTTCATAAATGGTTCCGTGTATTACCCTTTATGTTGGGTTCTAGTTAGAACTCTCCTACGGTTTCAAGTTGGACCTTTAGGTTCGATCAGGAACCAATAAGGGTTCTCCTATGGGGACAAGCCAAAGAACACTTATTACTGTCATTTCCATCTGTCATTAAAGTAGCAGAGTCTTGTGTTAGCGTTAACATGCTAACACGCAGTGAAAAACATGTTTTCTACCCAGAGCAGCGACAACAGTATGGCGTGACGTAGCGACTGGGGGTCAATCCGTACGTATTTTGAAGACCCGTGAAAAACCTGTGCTTGTTTTTCTTGGCTCCCAATAACTGCCCGACCAATTACGTCCATCAACGCCGCGCCCAGCCTCAATCGCCATGATCCGACCAATCCCCACCCTGTCTCTGTGGTTTCAGGGTGAAACCCAGCTGAGGAGTGCCCAGAATTAACCAGGATTAGCCTTGGATTGTCGGGGATTACTCAGGCTGGAGAGGGATTAAGTATGATTGCCAGTTTGGGGTGGGGGGGTGTGTGATTTGTGTGTGTGCATTCAGTCTGCGTGCGCGTGCACGTCGAGGTGAACATGTGTCAAGTTGTGAAACATATATGATGGCGTTTGCTGACATTTGTACAAACTGGAAAAATCCCAAAAAAAAAACATTTAATGTCATTTGATTTTGTCGTGTTTAACAGTCTGAAAAAAGGAGTGGAAAAGTCTGGGAACTGTTTTTCCCTCTGTGATACAACGAGGTCCAGCACACAGATATATTCTGATATTAGCTGTTGTGTAGAATTAATATAGGAGGCTTTCTGTGCTCAGACACAAAGCTCCGTTGAGAGAATTGCCAGTAACAGAGAGACAACAAGAGGAAAAAAGGGTGCAAAGGGTTACATCATTCTCGTTGCTATGCAACACAAACTGGATAATTTGCAATAGATGTAATTAGCGTTAGCTACCTAACCCAAAATAAAAAAGGGACAAGGGGGTTGAAAATAATAATAATCAAGAAAATTAGCCATTGCTCTGTTATTGCAGTTCTGAAATGGAGGATGTGGGCACACGGCGTCGTGCTGGAGAGAACACGCTGTTTCTGACCGTTTAAAAGGCTGTTTGGTCTCAATAAAATGCAGGTACAGGGGGGTGGACAAAATAACAGCAACTCACAGTCTAATGTAATCTATAACCATAGAGGGGACTCAACCTTTATCAGGGTGGCACAGTTTGAAAAGATGTATTTTGTACTGGACTGAATTCTACTGCACAGATGTTCCTGTTATTCTGTCCATCCTGTAAGATCAGTTTGTAATGACAAGAGGAGTATGATAAAGGGACACTCCAACAATTATGCACATGAAATTTGATATACTTGCCTCAGAGAGTGATATTCAGACTGTGAAAACAGTTGTATACTTAATTTAGTCTATAAAATGTCAGAAAAAAAGAAATGCTCCTCACAACTTCTCAGAGCCCAAAGTAACATCTTCAAATTGCTTCCTTTGTCCAACAAATAGTCCAAAACCCAAAGACTCTTCATTTACTCTCATATAAGACAGGGAAAAGCAGCAAATCCTCACATTGAAGAAGCTGGAACCCACAAATGTTGCTTGAAAATGACTGAAATGATTGATTGATTATCAAAGCAGTTGGGAACTGTTTCAGTTGTACTTATGTGGCTCTGGAGGGAGCCTTCCAAAGTCTAAAAAATAACCCTGATAACGTTATCAGAGTCTAATGAAAGATACTGTTCTGTTGCATTATGGGGCATACAGTTTTAATGTTTTCGGAGCTTGACAACAGACTAAAATTCAAGATATCCTACCCCCTGCTACTTCGATTTTGACCATTTTTAATTAAAAATCTGTCTCCTGTGAGTCCCCCCAACTTTATAGAAGTTCAATACTAAATTGCCGGAGGGCCCCTTAAAACCACAACTCCAAAAACAAAACCTTAAAAGGAGGAGGCATGTGAGAGCAACCTCCAAATCCCTTTGAGTTAGGGCTGGAACTAACGATTCACCTGTCGATCATTTTCTTAACTCATCAGTTGATGGGTTCATAAAATGTCTAAAAATGGTGAAAATGTTGATCACTGTTTTCCGAAAGTTCAGGGTTTGTTTACTGTCACAGAGGAGTAAGGAAACCAGCAAATATTCACATTTGAAAATCTGAAATCAGAGAATTTGGACATTTTTCTTGAAAAAAACATTAATTTAAGAGTTGACAACTAATTGATTAATCCTCCAATAATTGTTGCAACTCTACTTTAAACTACAGCAGAAACTTTCAATCCTATCACATGGGTATTTTCATTAGATTTTCAAAATAAAGGCACAAAAACTAGCTAGGTAGGTTTAGGAAAAAAATCATGGTTTAGCTTAAAATCAGTATGTTACGTAAGTTCACTTTTCTAACGTGATGTATGTAAGCTTCTTTATGTACTAATGTCTATAATTTACATATGTTTATTATGTTATGTTACCTTATTTTACCTAACATTACCTCACGTTATCTTACGCGAGTTAGTATGGACGTTAAGTTACAGATTTCCCAGCCTCTGATACTTTGATATGGACTGTCCTTTGAGAGTACCCAAGTTACGTAAGTTGACAACTAATTGATTAATCAACTAATAATTGTTGCAGGTCTACTTTAAACTGCAGCAGAAACTTTCAATCGTATCACATGGTTATTTTTATTAGATTTTCAAAACAAAGGCACAAAAACCACTTGGGTAGGTTTTGGAAAAGATCATGGTTTAGGTTAAAATACATATGTTACATGAATCTACTTACTTATGACTGTAACTTACCTTATGTTACATTACTTTACCTTACCTTATGTAAGTTAGTATGTAAGTAATTACGTAACGTAAGTATTTTCCGTATGTTCATGTACGCACACAGGTTTGTTACATAAAATAGATATCCCAGCCTCTTGTCTTTCAATTTTGACCAGTTTTTAGTAATCTGTGTCTTGTGTGTCCCCGACTTGTGCAACTTACACAACGAATGTGACGTCTTAAAAAGAAGTCAGCATTTGACCATTGCTTTCTCGAGGGACACAATCCTGAGTCCCGTGCTTGTTTGATCCATCCATCCACTCCAACTCCTCCATACACAGACTTTCTTCCTTTTTATACTACGTCACCTGACATTAAAACATATGCAGGCACATTAAAACATCACACTAGAGGAGCACCTCCAGAAATGACGCTACAGGAGTATTTATGGTGTCATACTTTGCAGCATATGGGCGATATGATCAAGCTCCTGTATTTGACGCATTGGGAGTTTGAACAGGCTGATTGGACACACACTGAGTTTGGATTGTGCTGTCAGTATTTCCAAGGTCAAGGCTGAAGTTTGATGCTCAATATCCAAATTGTATTACATGGTTACATTTAAATGTTGAGCTGTAATTACACAGCATATGATGTAGTTCCCAATCCCAGTCATGAATTGTTGCCTGGTTTGGCATTCTGAAAAAGGGAGAAGTGTAAGATTTCTGTGTTTAGACAGATCTGTGTGTCCACGGGCCATTAGCTAACCGCTGGACTGACTATCCCCTGACTCAGTGAAAGCAGCAGTGTGTCAGGGTCAAACCCAGTCACTCTTTATGCATAATATACAGTACAGTAGTGGAGCTGGATACAGTGCAGCGTGTTCCCCATAGAGGAGGAGGGTGGATGTGAGGACAGATTCAGTCACCGTTCTCTCTGCAACAGTCCATCTCCTCCTGCATTAGTAGAAAGGCAAAGGCTGAGAGCGGAGGGAGCGGGCTCCTCCACTTCAGAATCACTCTTTCTGACAAGTTAATATATACACCGAGGCAGGGATGGGCAGCTATGAGCCACGGAGGGCTGAGAGTCTGCAGGTTTCATTCCGAGCGAAGGCTGTGCTGGAGGATTTCACTGATCAGCTCCCCCTCCGAGGCTGACAGTGTGCTAATCAGAGACGTCTCCTGCCATATAGCCTTTGATTGCAACGATAACCTGGAGACTCTCCGCCTTCGCTTTGCGTGTGATGGTACAATCCTGCGCCAGAGTCATGCTCGTACACTGGACCCTAAATCATTAAAGTGATAATCAGGAGTTTCTTTGATTTTTTTCCTTTTGTCGTCTTGTTGTACTGTTGACCGTATTATCGCACTCAGTGAGCAAACACTTAAGATGGAACTGTGATGTTCGAAGTGGAAAACTATAGAGGATAACAAGATTCCTTTATTTTAGTTAGTTAGGAGTTTGGTCTGTTACAAGGCTTAATAGCCAAGAGTAAAAATCAAAACCCCCTAAAAATACAGTTTTTACCGAGTTCTCAAGAATGAGTGATTTATTTTAGTTCATTTGGTTCATTTTATCTTTCTCTTGGGCAGAGTTCATGTTTGTTTGTCGTTAACCAGCGAGTTTGACTTATTTTAGACGGTTTCTTAATGAGATGGGAGTTTGCAACACAGCGTTTTGGTTTAGTTTTTTTTCCCCCGTTCCCACTCTGGCCACAGTTGCCACAGCATCGTTTTTACCAAAAAGTCACAGTTACACAACAAAATACATTGTTTGAATTGCCCTCAAGCACAATTCAAAACCAAGTGTTTTGTGATCCGGCGCCCTGTTGGCAGGATGACACTGTTTGTGTGGGACTTTCAAAACTGTTACAAATCACAGTTGCAAAAATAAAAGCTCTTTCTGATCTGAAAACACTATGGTTAAGGTTTGGTTAGGTTCAGGCACAAAAATGTTTGGTTAGAGTCAAGGAAAGATCCTGGTTTGTGTTAAAATTACTGCTTTGTTAAGGTTGCGGGATTTTGGATGTCTTGGTTAAAACAATAATGACTTGGTTAAAGTTAGATAATGGTTATTGTCATGGAAAAAGAAAAAAAAGTTGACTGTCTGTAGGACATGTGATGCAAATTGACGTCTCCTGTGTCAAAGTCAGATGATTGGTTGACCCGTCCAATCATCGCCATAATTCCTGTGTCCACTCTTTGTCACTACCATAAATAAACAAATATAAACAATAGTGAGGTAACACTTTCATTGTAGACAGGTCATGTCTGCAATGAATTATAAGTACATTCATAAGACATTATAATGCATTTATAAGGCTTTATAAAATTACAAATGTTCATAATCATGCACGAGAACTTATAACAAAGTTTATAAAAGTGTCATAAGTGGTGAACATAATGAATGGGGTAACACCTTCTATGATGGTCATGTTTATAATGCACTATAAGCACATTTATAGGACATTATACTGCTTTTATAAGGCTTTATAAAACTCTGTAAATGTTCAAATAATGCGAAACAATGTATAACGAGGTTCATAAAGTATTATAAGTGGTGGACATAATGAATGAAGTTTCAATGAAGATCATGTCTATATTGCATTATAAGCTCATTCAT
>JAJHUR010079194.1:0-11413 GCA_027495735.1 Lutjanus campechanus
ACCCACATTATATTTTCAGTAGCCAGTGCAAATTCACGTATGAACTTCTATTAATGCGGTTTACATAAGATCTTGCAATTAAACTTAAAGGTCCAGTTTGTAGAATCTACTGTCAAAATATAGCAGAAATTGAATATAATATCATCAGTATGTTTTTGCATTAGTTTATAATCACCTGAAAATAAGAATTGTTGTGCGGGTTCTGCTCCATGGAGGTGGCCATGTTGCACCGCCATGTCTCTACATATTTTTTCCCAGTGCTGTTCCTCCTCGTCATACCCTGCTGTGCTGTGATTGGCTACAACTACTAGGCTCGCTTTTAGTGAGTGTATTGGCAGCTGGGAGACGTTGCAAGGAGGTTGAGGAGGATGAAGAGAACAAATTGTGTGTCCCTTGTGAAGCTAAATGTCACTGTCAGTTTTTTTTTTAGACTAGACTAGGTAGGCAGGTTTAAGAAATGTATATTATTTATATTAAATATTGTTGTTTATGGTTAAAATAGACACTTGGCTCTCTGTCATCCATAAGTATGCGTGATCAAGGCAACAAGTACGAGCACAAACAGTCTTGGGGAAACAGAAGCGCAGAACAGACAAACCAAACAATGGCTCTAGATTTGACCTTCTGTTTAGCGATTGCATGCCATCAGATGCTGTATCAGAAGCAGAAGATAATCACTTCAGTGGGATTTAATGTACTCAGTGCAAACATAGAGTGATTAGGAGGGTAATAGAGCATTGCATTAGCAGCATATTCCCTGCCTTTCATGTTATAATGATGATTCCAGGTGTCTTTTCACAGCACCACTCTTCTCCGGGTTGATCCATCATAGCGGCAGTGCCACATGTTTCTTAGAGAACCTGTTTCGCCTAATATTGATTTTCTAGGTAGATAAATTCTGCCCCATATAACAGAACTAAAACTCCCATCTTATCCCCTGCCACCATCTAAAGCAGTGTCACACTGAGAGAACAGCCTCACACACTGACAGGCAAATCACTGCTAACCCAGGGCGACTACCGTATGAAATAAATATACGAGTAAGTTAGAGCAGAATTAAAAAGGGCACCGAATCTATTGAGGATCATATGTCTGCATATGCCACAGAAATAGAAGTTGAGCAAAAAGGTCTGACCTCGTCATCCGGCCAGTTGTGTTTGTTTATCTGTTTGCTTTACCTCGATGTAACCTGGATGCATTCACTGACCACACACCCTTGTTTTGACCCTGTTTCACACTCATTCAATAATGCATACGCTCACCTGGGAGCTGCCGCGTCCAACAACCACCATGTCTTATTGCTCGCCAACCAAGCAGCTCCACTGGAGCATGGCTAGCATCAGTTCCTCAGCTGTTATTCACTGTAGGCCTTGGCAGTAAGCAAGCTATCTGGCTGCTAACAGCCCAGCGTTCGTCTCTGTGCCTCAGGAGTTTTATAGCCCATGAAATATTCATTCAATATAAAGTCTAAAGAATAGTGAATTCAGTTAAATGCTCGTGACTGGCAGCTGAGAATAAGATTTATAGATGTAAGTTTATGTACAGTATGTGTGTATGAGTGTGCCTACACAAGTGGTGTGTGTGTGTGTGCATGGGCCTGCCTGCATGAATGTGTTTCAGTTTACAATATTGATGTGTACAAAGTTGCATCATCATCATGTTCACACTATGTTGTTGTATCTATGTTTTGTAAAAAATAGGGTTTTTTTTGTTTGTTGTTTTTTTGTGTGGTGAAGGTTACAGTCGATATTGCTCTTGGCCTGGAATATGATCAGAGTCTGCAATATCTCTGCAGGCACAGCCATGTCCCCGACTGACTGTCAATACTGTAAGTCCATCAATGCTCCACAGTGCCCGCTCTGATGCTGGATACACCTGTCAGCATTTAGTGAGAGGGGGACAAAGAGAGAGGGCAAATCCATCCAGGCACTGACTTTCAAAAGTCTGAGAAAAGTGCCTTGACTACAACTTCATTATCAACACCATCGCCATCTGGATTGTCAAAGTCAGACAGCAACAACCTTGATAAAAAAAAAAAATACCACTGATGGTTCTTTCTTTTCTTTGGTTTTCCATAAAGATGTTCCTTTTTTTTCAGTTCCAATTCAATTCTGCCAATATTGTTATTATTATTGTTGTTGTTGTTGTTGTTATGTGAAACTGAACTTCAGTGTAGTGGTGAAAAGTTCTGTGTCTGTTGATTTTAATGCAGATCCAGTCAGAGTTTTCACCATCTGGACAGCTTGTTCAGTTTGTGTAATGTAGCTTGTGGAATAGTAGCCTCTGACCATTCGCATAACAATACTTGTGATGGTTGTTTCTTTTCAATAGAAATGCGTGATCCACTTGTTTTATTTCTGATCACACTCTGATGCCTGAATTTGGATATCTGTCGATACTTATACTAATTGGATACCAGAATTCTTTTGGAGGATTACACTGACACTGAAACTGAACTTTTTGCCATCTGGAAAGGTTGTTTAGTTTGTGTAATGTAACGTGTGATGGCTTACTCCAGCTATTTTTGGGTGCTGTAGGATTGTGGCGTTCACATGTGCTCCAGATGGTGCTGAGAGACTGTCCTCATTGTTAAGTGTGCCATTTTATGTTCCAAAATGCAAATGTTACTTTTTGTTGGTGTTTGTAATTTGTTTGTTCATAATATGTGAATGGTGGCTTATGCTGATAGTTGTGGTGTTATATTTGTGCTGATTTGTTGTTGCAGCACGAGTGAAGTGGCTAGTACATTTCTGTATTGTATTATCTTGTATTATATGCTAATGCGGAGTAGGTGTGAAAAGTACTATTCATTCATCTTCCAATAGAAAACGTGGGGTTGTGGAATTCTGATTATAACGTAGGCCGGTAATGTGAGTCCGATATCTGATGAAAGACTTACGTCAGTATCGGGCCCTGATACGGATATTGGTTTGGATTGGTCCCATCTCTAATTTTCAAAACATTACGGTGCTACATTTTTATTTCAGTGGTGTTTAAATGTGATTATTCAGTGGGTTCATGTGATCTAGGGGTGCAGATGTATTTGAATGCCTGTCTTTAGTTGGCATGTTTTTCTTTGTCTGTGCAGACTTGGTGGCTGATCATGCTAATTACCTTCATGTGCTACCACTTGTATTTCTTCCAAACAAACTGCTCTTGCCTCTGCAGGCGATGTGAAACACATCTCATAGTCTGCACACGCCAATTTTCTCTGTGAACGATCTGCAGCGCTCTGGCTGACTGAGGCAGCAAATAGAAAAACCTTTTATAGATGGTATGAATGTATGGGCTGAAAAGGTATTGTATTATATGAAAGGCCAATGGGGAGCAACTGAGCAGACATTTTAATAGGCACAAATTATTACTTAAACACATTATAATATGAAATTGGACTTGTCTTTTTCGTTTAGAGAACATTATTACCCAATAGATAAAAATCATCTAATTGATTTTGTCATAATCAATGGAAATGGAGCTCTCTGTTGTTATAGCTCGTCTGTATTCAGTCATTTGATTGGCAGCTGATCCATGACTCCACCCCCCTCAACTCCCAGGGCCCGAAATGGACAGTCAGACAAATTACATCCTTTTAACCCAGCTGTCAATCAGACACTTAGTGGATTGAACCCCTGGGGGGGGTGTATTTCTGTGCTCGAGTTCATATTAGACATGAGAAAGTCTCTAACAGTAGTCCCTGGACTCTACTGACCCACACAAACACACACACTTAGCTTAGGTAATAATGTGAAATGTGAGTCCAGTATTGTCTACTGTATATAGTACAGTATACACACTGACACACATTTCTTTTGATTGACCCGCATGTCAGACAATTCCCTGGCCTCCTTCCTCACATTGGCACTTCTGCAGACACCTTCTATTAATATTCATATTCACACCATCACATTACCCAAAAGAGCTGCATCAGACTGTGCTGATATGGTACTCGCTCCTTCACTCTCTTAAATGGGATGTGCAGGAATCATTTATTCTTTAAAGGCCAGAGGAAACCTAATTCAGTCGAGACACATTGCAAAGATGCTCACACAAGAGCCTGAAGAAGGAATATTGACAGGGATGGCGCTCCAAACCCTAAACCCGTCCAGCTCCATAGAAAAATAAAATGCAAGTAACCACTTTTTGAATAGTGTGGAACCTGGCAACGTTAGACGGCGCAGTTGGAGAAAATCCTGGCAATCATTACCGGCAAGGCTCCCGGCGTCCCGCCATGAGGGGCAGCGCCTGAATGGCAGCAATTTATTCAGTGCCGTTAAAAATAAAAATGAAAAGAAAGAAATATGAGATGAATAAAATAGAGAATAAGACTGAAATGGTCAAATCCCATAGGTACTATTGATCTGTGGCTGCAACGCACACACAAACACTCTCACAGGCTGGCTGCCAAGATGCATTCTGGTGGTCAAATATGTATAATTGATAGAGTAGAGTTTGACACAGCGCTGTAATGTAATCTGGGACTAGAGTCCCTGTGGTGTTAGAGTGTGTGTGTGTGTGTATGTGTGTGAGAGATTGAAGAGGGAGCCATGAGGGGAGTGTAGTGGCTTGCAGGAAGAAGGGACAGGGATTTGCTGCAGGGACTCAGTGTAAATTTGATGTATTGGACGGCTGTATTTTTCCTCCTCGTACCAACCCCACGGGTTACACATGTAGGAACAATGGCCTTCTCTACTGTAATGGGCTTTTACCAAGAGGGACCACTTTCTCACTCTCACAGTGTGTGTCTGTGTGTGTGTTTGACAAACCGTAATGTGAGCTCTCTCACTTCAGTCACTTACATTGATATACACTCAAAAATAAGTTTTTATTCAATAAGGTTTCACCGAAGAGAGAAAACACAACACTGTGCTGTACATATACAGTCTCTATTCTGAGTTTTGTTCAAGTTAAATTTAGTCTGGTCTCTTAACTTCCTTTTTCCTTTTTCACTCTCTGATGTAACAAACATTTAACATATTTTCTCAGGAGTTAAGTTATCTGTAGCTGTAGCTGTATCTGTATCTGTATCTGTATCTGTTATAGCAACCAGCTAGTCATGGCTGGCAGAAAACGCGTTTGAACATTGTTGCAAACATTTGGGATTCTGTAAGAACGCAACTCACAACATATATAACATAAGTCTAGCGTTTTTAGATGTTTCAATGTAGAAATGTTACATATCATAGCTTTTTGGGGCGCGAAACGAACTGCTAGTTAAATGCTAACAGCAAAAGTGGTGATGATTCTGAATTTGTTGGAACAATCACGGAGGAGACTGAACATTTTGTTAAAATATCTCAACACAATATAACCTCAAACAAGTCTTGTTTAAAATACAGCAATAAACAACTTCCAGCATCACAAAAACAAATATCAAGATGATGGATGATTTATATTCAGACGTTTTACATCAATGCAGTCATCTGAAAACCTGCTGTGTTCAGAGTTAGTCAGTCAAATCAAGTCATTTGAAGTTGTCCATCTGAGCTCTTGAGAAGTGCATTTGACACAATGAATCAAAATGAATCTACCAATTATTGGTAGATTAATCTATAGCAAAAATAAACAGCATATATAGAGCACATTCAGGGTGCTCTATATATACTGACAAAACTGACAAACGCGTGCTTATTTGTTTCATGTAGAGATTGGTGCTGCCAACTTTGGTCGATGCTGGACAGTATTAATAATGAGTTTACACGGTTATTTGAATAATTAAAATTTGAAATGATAATACTGATTGTCAGGAGTTTAATCATGACACTGATTTTTGTTATAGCCATACTTTGATGTCTTGATTTGATTCTCTTTTCATGTCTGTTTCATGTTTTTTTGGGGCTTTGTGTACTGTTTGTGTGTGTGAGTGTGTTTTCCTGCCTTTGTGTCTGCCTGACAGTGTCCCTGCTTCTTTGTTCCTTTGTCACTGTGTGTCTCGTTTAATTGCAGGCCTTTCAGGGCGAATCGATTTGAGCAACAAGATAACTAAGTTATCAAACTGTTTCATTGACTGGCTGTCCCTTCTCTCTCTATCTTTTGCCTCCTCCCTATTTCTTCTCTCATTTTACTCTCCCTGTCTTCATCCTTGATCCCTCTTTGCTTCCCTTCCTCTCTCCCATCCATTTCCCCCCTAACTTTCTCATCTGCTGCCCATTTACGTTCTCCTTCTCCCCCCTCTGTGCTCTCTCCCTCGCTGTTTTTCACCTCCACCCCCTCACAACAGGCCGGCAGACCTGTCCACCGGAGAAGTTTGATTGCGGAGGGGCTGCCAGCAAATGTGTTTCGTTGTCATGGCGATGCGACGGAGAGCGGGACTGTGAGAACGGAGCGGATGAGGAGCAGTGCGCTGCAGGTAGGTTTGTGGTGGGTGGTGGAAATGTGGGATGCAGGGGGGGAAGGAAAAAAGCATAGAACTGTATCTACTTTGAGTTTCACTTGAGCTCAACTTTAGTTTCCTCTCGCTCACTGTGGGCAAAAGTCTGAAAAGCCTTAAAGGAAATAATCTACATATGCTGCACAGTGCAACATGGCAGAGTGATCGGATGCTTACGACAAAATATAACTTTCTTATATTTGAAGGACTTAATTACCCTGAAATAATCTGACTCGAGTAAACTGCTCTTTCCTGTTTCTACTGCCTGTTGGCAGCAGAAGTGGCAAAAAATGTTTTGCAGTAGGTTTGATAATCATGAGGGAATCCAGTGTTCAGTACAGAGTGTTCGTTTGCTCCCATTTGTTTCCTGTATGTCCTCTCTTTGATGAATATAGAATACAAATAGTTTGATCTGCAGAACTTGTATTTTCCTGCAGTAATATCTGTGTTTTGATAAAAGTTTTCTTTCAGACCCCGGGGTGACAATCAATCCTAAACTCAGATCTAAAAGAATACTAAAAAAAATGTGACGTGTGCCTTTGACTCAAAATGAGCAATGCATGTGTGCTTTCTAGTCTGTCACCTGTGTCACCAAAAAAGAAAAATCTTTCATCTCCTCATTTATTTATATATACTTCTGTGTTATGTGTCAGGAGATGTCAAACATGATCTCTTTTTTCCTCCTCGTCCTCCTCCTCCTCCTCCTCCTCTTGTCTTGTTCTTGGCCGTTGCTTGATGAGGTGGAAACGGGGAAAAGCAGGTCACTCTGCAGATTAGCAGAGTTAGGCTATCTTTAAAGGTGTGTCCTTTACACCACTGTTGTCTAATGTTTGCATAGATGGTCTGACATTCAAAAACATACTGACACTAAGGCAAACACGGTGTTGAACATACAGAACAAACGGAGCTTCGTTTCTGTCGGTACAGACTATAATGCTCAGTGTGTCATGCACAGTGTGCAGGGGGCGTGGTGGCACATGGTACACCCACAGTAAAAATGGGTTGTGCTTAGGAATAATACTGCATATATAGCTCATGTGTGGGTGTGCAGGGGTTGGTTATATGCTGTTGAATCGTATCCATATTTGTTCCTGTCATCCCCTTTTAAAACCACTGTTTTAGAGCCGCAGTCTCATTACTAAACATACATTTTCACGTATATTCTGTGGTCATCGAGTAGCTGGTATGGACATCTTTGGTTTACTGTCAGAAAACAGCCCTATTCGCACAGGACTAGTATTACCAGGGGACTTCATGTCTGACCCCACGCCCGTGTTTCATGCAGGGATAAGCAAAGTCTGTATTTTATTCAGATTTACTGACATTATTCCCAGGATATGATGTCAAGGCTTTGTGCAACATCAACGTTTCAGAGGCAGAGCGTCCGTTCTGTGTGAGTTATTAAAATATATATTTAAGAGTCGTTTTGCCCACTTTCTGCATGTTTTACAAGCATATGTGGGTGCAGTCCAGCAACTCTTGTTCTCTAACAACTTTATTTTCAGACCAACGTGTTTTGGCACTGGCCTTCATCAGGGTCAGTGGTGATGGTCATCAATGTAGGGGAGCACTTGCTAATGACACTGTTCCATGCATTGATGAATCCTGGATTGTCCTTAACCAAAAGAAGGTGGCTTGAGGATATGTAGGCCTTGTGGGATTATTCATATTTCTGATATATTTAGACAAAATAATTCCATGGCACTTACTGCAAAGTAACTTCAGACAGGAGAATTTTCTTGAGGTGATCTATGGTTTCATAATTGACATCATGTTCAAACAGTGAGGTGGTCCTTAAAACATCCGTGGGATCGAAACCACAGAAAGCATGAATGTCGTCATTGCTTTCCATGAGAGATTGGATGATGTTGGTATGGTGTTACTCCTCTAGGGTGAGTGTGTCTTAGAATCGGCACAACTTCACCTCAAAACCCTGGTGAAGTAGGTGATGCGGAGGCCAGAGCCGAAACATGTTGGTCTGAAAATAAAGTTGTGTTGCTGGAGTTTCACCTTTCCTGAGCCCTTTTACCCTTCTCCATGTACCTTGGAAGTAGTTAAAGTTGTGCCAGAAACCCGTAACTGCTTCTTACAAGCATAAATACACATTTGCAGCTGACCTTCTGTGTCATCACTACTTTTTTAAACTCCAGTATAGCCGATCTCACAGCGTAGCTGTTAACTTCTGCAACATATTATGAACCGCAGTCAAATTTCATACTTGTTCAGTTGTCTGACAACAGAAAAAGAAACACATACACCCCAGTTCCCTGAGGTGCCAATTAGCACTGGACTAATATTATCACAGGACCTCTGTTTTTGATTAAATATAGGAGGAATTTTTACTTTACAAATTACAGACATTGCACGTTCGGACGGGATTAAGATAAAAACGGCTTCCACAATTATAACAAATTACAAAAGGTCCCTGGGTATTATTAGTCCAGTGAGAATAGCGCTTAAGGCATGACTGAAGAATAACCAAAGCAAAACCAAGTTCACACAGACTTAAGTCATAAAATGCTGTTATTCTTTCCAGATAAACAATATATTTTGACAAATTTTCACGTTTCTGTCTTGGTTTCAGTTATTCTGCTACATGGGATGTAATGTTTAAGAGTGAATGTCTCCAGTGTTCAAAAACAGGTTTTAGCTTGCTTCATACGAAACCTAGAGAACAAACTACAGACACACACACACACACACACAAACATGCACTCACATTGCTTCATTTGCAGCACACTCACACTTTTGCATAGTAACACACATCACATTATGTAGCCTACATCACAGCTGGCATCAAAGCTATAAAAAGGGCATTGATTTTCATCAGCATAAACATCTGGCCTACAGCATTATTGATTTTAAACCTGCAAAACACACACATGCTCAAACACACACATGCTCACACAGCATTTTTTGGAAGAATATAGATCGCATGTGACATTTTCCCATCACTAAACCCGCGTTCTGTTAGATGGAAAAAGAAACCGAATTATGTGTACAGACATTTTCTGAATTTCTGTATGAACATCTGTATGTGGCGTCTTCATGGGAACAAGTGTGACTCTCAGACCTTCAGAGTAATTACATTTTTGTGGAGTGAAGGTGAAGTCACTCTGGATAGCTGCTGTCACTCTTGTAACATAAAGGAGAGAGTGACTGTAGCAGGAGAGAGTCCTCGTAAGAATAGAACAACACAGCTACAAGGTTATGTGTATGTGTGTGTTTTTATCCATATGTTGCCATCATCCCTCAGGCACTGTGGCGCTCATACATTCTAATGCTGAAAGTGATGCGCAAAATGCATGTATGCATACTGAAAGAACGTGCACATGCATGTATAATTAAGGACACACACACACACACACACACACACACAGCTGAACATACACACTGTAAGATTGCTTCTGGATACTGTTTCATTCTCTCAATCTGCCCCTTATGTGTGCAACCAAAGATGTGTAAAATAGTAAGTGAAACTACCATTTTTAATGAACTTTACTGATTCCAGAGGCGATTTAGATAAAATAATATCAAATTTTTAATTAATTTTAATTTCAAGTTGTGCAGTCGCATCACTTTAAATACCCTCGGGGGGGCTAGCATGGTAATCTAACAGCAAATATCTTCAAAAGAAAACACCCACATGTACTTTAACCCTTTGAACTCTTCGACAGAAAGGGCCAGTGTCTGCATTGGCATTTTCTGCTTATTGTGCAGTAATTTCTAGTATCTCCAAATGCATCATATCCCTAAAATGTGTTGAAGCTAAATAATAAGCGATAAAAGTATTGAAATGGTGTCAATCTTTTAAAAAATGACAAAAATTTGACTTGTTTTTGCGTGACATCTCACCAAAGAAACACACAAAACATACTGATCCTTGATGATATTTCTTAACACTCCAAAGATTATTTGCACATGTACATATTTTAGTTTTTTGAGATACGCTCATTTTCAGTACAAAGAGGTTTTGACAGTGTGTCACCTCGTTTTGCAGAGCACATAACGTCAAGGTATGATGTCTTCATGAGCGCGCCCAGTGATGACAAGAAAGACAGAAGCCTTAGCTTTCTGTAGCAAAAATATTAATAGCTATTATGTTTTTTTTCTTTTATATCGATTTAAACATGATTATGGAAATAATGATCTCACATGGCCAGTTCAGGGGCACCGACTTTGGGTCCATTTTCAAAGGTTTAAATACAATTATTAAGCTATTGGTGCATGGCCACTCTACATTTATAAAAGGTCCAGTGTGTAAGATTTACAGGGATTTATTGGCAGAATATGACAGACATGGAATATAATATTGATAAGTATGTTTTCATTAGTGTATAATCACCTGAAAATAAGAATCAGTAAGTTTTTTTTTATCCGTCTCCACTTTTTCAGATTTTTCTCTCTCACATCAAGTCGTCTCTCCCTCGTTTTGTCTGTTTTTCTTTCACTATTATATTTAAATTTCATTACTATATTTGATCCACGTTTTTTACTGGCTCTGAGCAGTTATTTTGAATTTAAAGTAAACATAAGAGGAATTGAGTTCTACATATGTCAGAAACACTTCTGAATCTGAATCAAATAAATACTGTAGCACAGGAAACGGAAATAAATAATGCACAATAATTTGCACGATCTTCAACATGTCAAAAGTTGTATTTTTTTTTTGCCAGAAATTCACAAAATACGATCAACCTTTTCAACTGTGGAACACCAACAGCCTGCCTGATGATAAAGATTCAAGTTTCGCCAAATGGTTTTGACGTTCAGAAAACTTATTTACAACATTTGCATCAACTCAGCTGATGCAAACACATGAAATGCACAATTTGTCTCAATTTTGTTCAAAAGCCGCGTTTAAGTTTTCTTGCCATGTGGATAGAGACATGTCCTCACTCCTCGGTTTATCTCGTATTCACTCTGGTCTCTCGGCTGTTGGTCCTCATTTCTCTGAATGTTTCTCTCTGTGTCTCTCCAAACGTTCATTCATCTCCATTCTGTCTGTACAGTGTGCTGTTAGAGCGCAGGCTGCGGGGAGTTTGC
>JAJHUR010079196.1:0-27576 GCA_027495735.1 Lutjanus campechanus
AAGAGACAGGTGTGTGTGTGTGTGTGTGTGACAGTGTGTGTGTGTGTGTGTGTGTGTGTGTGTGTGTGTGTTTGTATACTAGGAGGCATGAGGAGTGGTGTTTACTGGAATCTCTCCTTTTCCTTTCCTGTCTCGCTCCCACACATCTCATTGCCTCATAACAAACAGAAAAACGGAAATATCACAGAGCGTGAGGTGATTCACAAGGAGACTCAAAGCGTATGTATTATTAAGACGTGAGCGGCAAAGGTTTTGAAGTTATGCTAATGAAGAGCCTTTTTGGTGCTACAAATCTAACCGTCATTTGAATCATATCTCTGCTCGCCCCGCCTCTTCTCCTCTCTCTCATCCGTTCTGTCTTTTTTTTTTTTCAATCTTCTATCCATTCTACAAGAGTCACGCATTCAAGGACGCAGCGTTGGCGTGAAGCCGCGCACATGCTGTTTATGGGAGGTGATGGTAGATTAGACAGCAGCTACAGAAAGCTCAACACAGACCTCTGACCGGAGGCTTCTCCTCCCACATGCAACCTATAATAAAAAGCTCATTTATGTTTACCTCCTCCTCCCTTACATTTATACATTTCTCCATAGAACACATATAAAATATAGAGATCTGTAAGGATGTATGTATGCATACTTATGTAGGGCACACATCACCCCACACAATCATCCCTTTGCAACCCAATGGAACAGTGTCAGAGCATCTAATTATAAGCACACAAATTATGAATATCACAGAATCATGAGCTTTGGGTATCTTTATGACTTTGAGCAGGATATATACCTGAAACGTGGTGTAGAACAATTCTGGGTAACACTTTATTCAAAAGGGTGCGCATAAGATTGTCATTACACTAAAAAATAAAAATTTCATGACACATGTCAAGGAGTCTATGAATGTTTATGACTGTTGTCTTTAAGTGCCATAAAGTCAATTGTGTTATTTAATGCAAGTTTGACCTTGTTTGAGGTGTCTTTGTTATGACAGCTTGACATTAACCAAGCCAGTGATGTCTTTGTTATGATAACCTGACATGACTCTAGCTAATTAAACCGACGGTGACCAGTTTGACAACAGGGAATACAGCACCAAGGTGATTCTTCCTGGTGCCTCAGGGCTGACTCAGCTAATTAGGCAGCTAGCTCCGCGGCTAACTAAGCTAACTTCCTAGCACCAGCTACAGAGAACAGCAGACAGCAGTTAGCCCACTAACCACTAACCAGTCAAATCGGCCTTATAACATTTAATGACATCTTTATGACAAGTCCAAAATGTAACACTTTACTTGAGGTCAAGGAAAATATTCATGACACATTTACAATAGTGTGGTTGTCATGACAAATGCATTGATACTTTATGTCATCTTGGTTAATGCCATGGTGTTAGGACAAAGACAATATTAGCTTGCCCAATGTCAAGTTGTCATAACAATGATATTTTTGTCTTGGTTAATGTCACATTGTCATAGCAAAGATATCTCAAACAATGTCAACTTCGCATTAAAAATGACATAACTCACCAAATGACACTAAGTGACAACAGTTATCATCATTCATAAAGATTCTTGCATGTTCATGGTAGGTGTCATGACATGGTTATTACAGTGTAAAGACAGTCTAACCCACACCCCTTCAAATAGTGTTACCAACTTTGCATCTGTATGTTTGTATTAATATTTAATCCAGTTGACATAAAGTAGAGACTCTGATTTTGTGAATTGAAGCTATATAAACAATTTAAGGGCAACTTCACACTGAGAACTGCAAAACATTACAAGTATTCAATACCCAGACTTCTATTCTTGATAGCTCAGAAGTGCTGCTGGAACAGCAATTAGACCACGGGGCACTAAAACGCTCCAGGATGATACAATTACTACTGCTGAATTATTCATGCATACTTGAGTCTGATCAAAACATTTTGTTAGAATCAATTCAAGTCAAGAGTGTCAAGCAAAACTGCAAACAAACTGCATCAGACATACATACATACTTAGTTGGCAGCAAAAGAGGTTGATGTTGACTGGCTGATATTTTTTATCTTTTAGCAAGTGAAATGTCTTGTTTCTTTGCTGCAGTTAAAACCCTTGTGTTTGAGTTTTGTAGAATAACTGTAAACAAGTCAGGATAGAGGTATTTAGTAGGAGTAGTAGAAGTAGGAGGCGAATAACATTTTCCAGGTTTTAGAGAGAAACAGTCTAAACTTTGAATTATTTCTAAGGTGCAAAAAAACAGTCCTGAACCATAGAATTGCTGTGTTTATTTATGATAAAGCTGCAGTCAGAGATGACGCCAACATTCTTACCTAGTAATCACTGGCCTGGGCAATAAAACAATTGTGATTTGTATCTGCAATAGACATCTCATCTAAAGCAATACGAAAATTGTTCAATAAAATACTTTAATAAAAGCACATAACACATAAATATGCCTTTGTTCATAAATAGCCTATCATAACCCTTGATAATGAAGTCATCTATGAGTGGCATGCAGACAACCAATCATTTTTCCAAAGGGAGGAGTGAATCAGCCAGACTGAAATTTCCCACATATTTGTTAGTTGATCTGCCACTACCTTTTTCTAAAACTTCATCTAGGTTTTAGAGATTAGCTTGAAATGATCCAAATCAGTGGTGTCATGTGTTGACTTACATGCCAGCTAATAAAATTGAAGTAACTATTTACACTGCATACACAGCGTGATTTGGTTGATTTGTTTTCTCATTCACACATATGTGAGTATTGTTGAAGCCAAACAGTTCAGATAAAACCAAATGCCACTTCTACATCTTCAGATGTTTTAAGCAATTTTTGAGCACCACCAGCCACAGAAAACTTGTGCTGAAACTAAGGAAAGATAAACAAGAAAATAAAAGAAAAAAAGCAGTAAAAATGAGGCAAGATTTTCGAGTAAATAAAAACAAGTTTCATAGAGTCTTACATAATAATGTATTGTGTGCACAGGAGCAACAGTGCCACCCACCCACCCACACACACACAAAGCCATTTTCCTGAGTTTCAGCACTAAGGCTGTAGTCTAGTCATGGCGGTTCCTATATCATTACGCTTCAGACTGTGTAACTCTCCCTGCACCCAGAGGCAGAATGCAATGAGTTGAAATAACAACAAAAGAAACTGTGTTTGGACTCTACAACCTTCCAGTGCTTGCAGTGTCAATAAGCTCTCCCACATTAGATTTGGTGGGCTCCACAAGTTATTCTGGAGCACCAGCACTCTGACTGCTGTTATTGATTTATATGAAAGAGGGCCAGGGATTATACCGTTATAGACGCAGAGTAACCCGAGGCGGGAGGATGAGCCGTGACTTGATTGAAAGTAATAAGTAATAATTGCAGGAGCTTGTTCACAGATGCTGAGATGAATTGTGTTTGTGTTTACTTAGGGGTTCATTCATGTTATTTTGATGTCTCTGTTTATGTTTTAATTTCCAAGACACTGTATTTATATATTTTACCTTTGTGAGACCATCAATTTATTTTAATTTACCTACCTCAACTTGTCTAAAATTGTTAATATCAAGTTTTAGAATTTTTCCATGATGTGTCAGCTGAATGCAGTTTCAGATGCTTTCCCACAAAGCTGATCATAAAATTCTTTGGAAAGCTGTTTTGAATATTGAGGACAAAGTGTGCAATTTTCAGTGTATAAGTATCGACTTTCAGAACGCTCTTTAAAATTTTATTGTTTATAACCCATTCCAGATGTCCATAAAACATCACACATCTATAAAACTGAGATAGGATATCTAAAAAAAAACCCCTGATGTCTTTGTCTTCATCTATTTTAGGGGTAGTGTTTAGTTTCAGGTTAAAGGAATATTCAGACATTTTAGATGAGAAGATCGCTGCGGCTCAAATGTCTATGTGTTAAATATAAGGTCACAGCCCGCCAACGGGTAGCGTAGCTAAGCATTAAGACTGGAATCAGGAGATATCAGCTCGCCTGACTCTTTAAACAAACCTGCACTGCAGAACCTCCAAAGCTCACAGATTAACACATTATATCTTGTTTGTAAAAATCCCCTCAAAAATCATTGACAATTTGCGGTTTTACCACCACAAATGGGTGCTAACTCAACTTCATATTCCAGTAACTTCCTGAAGTCTCTGCTCATTTCCTGGCCACTTTGCAATGATGGCAGGACTCCATCTAACGTGTAAGTTTGTAAGGGGTAAGAGGTGCTGATAGGCAGATTTTGTTACCTTTGAATAGAGGCAGGGTAAGTGTTAGTACCCAAAGGTCATACTTCAGTAAAAGTAAAGATATTTTTGTAAAATATTACTTAAGTAAAAGTAAAAATCACCCATACAAATGGTACTTGAGTAAAAGTCTTATCTGATATTAAATATACTAGTACAAGTGACAAATCACACATTTGGAGTTACGTGGTTTGAACTTGACAGGAAGGGTATGAAAACTTGTTATCAGAAATGTTGCAAATAACTAAAGCTGTTAGACCAATGTAGTGGAATAAAAAGTACAATATTTGCATTTAAGATGCTCTGAAGTGGAAGTATGAATTAGCATAAAACAGAAATACTCAAGTAAAGTGCCACAAATTTGCACACAGTATTTGAGTGGATGGACTCGTTTCATTCAACCCCTGGCTAATAGGCTGATGGCTATAGCTTCATACTAAATAGACGGATATTGATCTTCTTGTCTTACTCAAGTCATTAAAGCAAATAAGTTTATTTCCCACAGTTTTAAAAAAAAAAGACCGTTAGGACAGCATCAGTTAAAGCTGCCACAGGCAAAGTCCCTTCCACCAAACCGACAAGTTTGAGCAGCAGCAGGAGTCGGTTAGCGTGCATGCAAAAACAGCTCCCTCTGAAATGGCCTGTGATTGGCCAAAGTCTCCTGTCATGGGCTAAATTTTCTAAAGCCTGACCACAGAGTCAAGGAGGTGCAGAAGTCTAGTTTTCTTTAAGACCACTTGAGTTACAATACGCAGAAAAGTTACTGAATTTTTGCCCAGTTATGCCAAAAGTGCCAAGATTCAACCACATTGGAATTAAAGGACATTTGGCAGATCTGCATGTAAATATACAGGTGTGTGAGTGTGCATTTGTGTGTACATTTGTGCAGAATTACCAGTTCTTTGTCACCCTCTCGTAGCTGTAATTGTAGAGAACAGAAAGGGGGCCCCTCTCAAGTACATGAGCTCTATTTTCAACAAGCTCAACTCCGCAGTGACCTGCAGAAATACCCTCCTCTATTATCTCCAGTGGAAACAACAGAACAATGCACATGAAGAGCCACTTTGTATACGAAGGACACACATGGGGGTCAAGAAGGACTTTAACATTGTCATAATGATACATCATGTGACTCACTGCAATTTGCCTATGCACCTGAAAATGTCAGATGCTGATGTATATTTTGTATTAACGTATGCACAATAGTACATTTATACTTATTTACGGTGACTACACAAACCATTACAATCATAGGGTAAAATGCTACAGTGAAGGGTATCTGTGCTAACAGATACACAGGGAGGTGAGGGTATTACCAGTTTATTCCTTCTCCCTGATACATTCTTCAATTATCTCCTGTCTGATCTATGGCTCCATACTTTTTAAACAGACAGGGGAGGATCAAAATGTAACACTGTGACTTTTTCCAGGCAGGAGCTGATTTTGTTTGATTGCTGACGGGTGACAATTTCTCCCTTCACTGACTCCCAGTATGGGCCCACAGCGAGACCTCCGGGCTGCAAAGAGACCACACATGGAGGTGGAAAGAGGAGGTGGATGTCGGCGGAGTCTGTGCCTCACAGTCATTGATCTCTGTCATCCTTTTCAGGTGGAACGTAGGCTGTCTGTCAGTTTCACCCCCCAGGGCTAGACCACCAGCTAAAGACTTATACACGCCATATATTCTGTGCAATTCTAGGCTGTTCCTGACAAAAATTGACAAATGGGAGAGAAAAATCTAATCCAAATGGTGGTTATATATGTTGTAATGTGAGACACATCCACCAGCAGTCAATTTAGAGCTTTGGTGACCAAAAAATTCTGTCGGTGTCAAGTGTTTTTGACTAAATTCTTAAAATGTGACTGCTGCTACACTACATCCAACGTCTGCCAAAAAAAAAAAAAAATCATATTACAGCATGAAAGAATCCAGCATGCACTGCCTGATGTGGTATTGTGAATAGAATAAGAGCGGCACAGCAGGATAGCATGATTTGACACTATTTTTCCTTTTCCGCATTTACATGGAAGCACTACAATCTACAAGGTGTTTTATTAGACTCATCTCACATAGTATGATACCCAGTGAACCTGCAAGATTGCTGTCATCACTCAGTGTACGCTATAGGGGCCAGTCTGTTGGTGTGTGTAAGGAAGGACTAGTCAGATGATTAACATACTGTCCACCAAGGACTGATTCATTATCCTTTGTTTTTAAATCAGCAATTCATTTTTCAGCATTTTTCATTCATTTAATCTTTATTTTCACTCAGAAATACATTGAAGTAGAGACCTGATTTACTATGAAGCTCAGTAAAAAAAAAAAATAAATAAAAGTTCTGAGAAACTTAGATAAAAGTAGTGATCAAAAGTCAAAACCACATTAAAGCCTTAAGAATACATAAAAAAAAACCTTACTACATAAGAACTGTTAAAATTTTAAGTGAATGACTTTGTTAAAACAAGTGCATCTAGAAATGAGATGTGATTCAGTTAGAGGTTTTAATTGTCGTGAGGATAAAAGTGAAGTAAGCTTGAGATTGTTCAGCATGTCATTCCAGGTAGTTGGTGCACAATGAGAAAAAGCTCAGTACCATCAGCTGGCGCCTGCAGTGTAAAAGACAGCATCAAGGTAATGTAAGGGAGTAAAAGACCAATAAGGGCCTTGTAAAGAAATAAAACCTGCAGAATCCAAGGCTTTAAGAGTTGCACCTGAAGCATGTATGTACAAAATGTAACCTCAATAAGCATCTTTCTACAATCCAGAGGAAAACATGTTTTATTCTGATAGAGTAAACCAATTTTCTTCCTTAAAGTAGTCACCAGTTTGGTCACGTTAAATTTAAAAGTTAATTTCTCATCAAACCAAATTCGAAGATACTTGTGCTCCCTGACACTTTTAATATTTGTAGTTTCTTAGTTTAGATGATGAGGCTATTAAAATCTTAATATCTTAATATTTTTGGATCTGGTGAACTATGTGCACTTGATTTGATCTCCCGTAAGATTTAATTTATGGTTACTGAGTGCAACTTCTAAATCAGAAAGCAGTGTTGGCAGGATTTAATAGTAGGGCGTGCAGCAACCACAGTACAGTACAAAATTGCATCATCAGCGTAAAGATGTATATTACACCCCGTTATAGAAGAAGTACTATCATCAGTGTAAAGAGAGAACAGAACAGGCCCCAGGTCTGAGCCTTTCACCATTTTTCACAGATTCAGATTTTATATATCCAATAGCTACACACTGCTGGCTGTCCTCGAGGTAAGTCTGGAACCATTTACTGTATGGAATGCTTTCATTCTTGCATTTCACTTTGTATCTAAGAAGTGGTACTCAAATGATTTAGTGTTGCATATTACATAAAATTGGAGGACTCACAAGAGATTAAAAAAAACGAATCAAGCTCCGAAAAAGTTCACATCCTAATTTGTAACATACTGTAGGCTCTCCATTAAAAAGGTAGACCAAACTGAGATTACCCTGATAGCATCATCAGGGTTATTTTCTCAGACTTGACAAGGCTCCTATGCAGCATTTCACAGGTTGAGTTGTGCTGCCAGTGACAAGTAAATTGATCTTAAACATCACCTTTAGAAACAAAAGAGCAATTCCTATAGACAGAGTGTATTAATGCATCATCCACTTCAAAGAGGTGGTGATATACAATACATGTAGATAGGCCAACTGATATATAGATATATATATATATCACTGATCTACACCTGTTCTCCACAGCCAGATGACCAAGAACATTAAGAGAACAGGATTGGCTGCTCTGAGTGAAAAAGAGTAAAATGAGACTGAGGTTCTCTGACTGAAGGATCCCTGTCTCATTCTCTCTCTGTCTCTCTTTCTCTGAATGAGGGAAGCGGAGTCGGGCCAGGGTTGACCGCTCCCTCTGTTCCCCCTCACCTCCATTGTCCAGCCTTTATTCTCCCGCTAAACGGCGCTGACGGCATCACTGCTCACATAGATCTCTCTCCCCTCTCTGTTCTCCCAGTCCCCCAAAGACCCAGAGTGGTCACTGAATGACCAGGGCATCAAAAGAAGAGGAAAACAAAGTTCGGAAGTATTAGTGTTACTTCCCCTCATCTCCGGGGATACAGAGGGAGAATCAATAGTTTTTCATTAACCTGTCTTCCTCCCTGTAAACGAGTAGGTATGGCCTCGGGTGCCAGTAAATGCTCTACTGCTAGTGTTGGGAGGAGATATCTTTCTCTTTCACACTAACACACACACTTTACCTGACACAGAAATTCTCTCTCTTTCTAGCAATTCAACTCGCTTTGATTGACTTTTTTTTTTTTTTTTGGAAAAGTAGTGTCAAACTACTACTGGCTGGTATGGCTTGTAAACTATATCTCAACATTTTTAGCCATTTCGAAAACATTTTCTCTAAAATAACATGCCATACATTCTGAAATAGTGTAATCATATTATGGTCTTTTAGAATATAATGCCTTGGTGTAGATTAAACTGCCCAAGCAGTTAAAAGTAGCACAAAAGTAGACATCTACAGCAGTAGAATGCAACACACACATTACAGTAATGCAGCAGTAATATTAATCCAAAAAAGATTAATTAATAGTAAAACACTGACAGGGACCATTTTACTGACCATTTTTGTGGTTTAGAATGCAGAACTTTGACTTGTAGTGGAGTGTTTTCATAGCAGGGTAAAGGCCTAAAGGTTAAGTGTGTAACATTTAGGAGGATCTATTGGCAGAAATGTAATGTAATATTCACATACATGTTTTCATCACTGTACAATCACATGAAAATAATAAATATTGTGTTTTTGTTACCTTAGAACAAGTTGTTTTATCTTCCACACAGCTGCTTCCATGAAAACAATAAAACGTGCTTGTATGGTATACAGTCATGCTTCACAATGCAACTAATGAACCAGTTAGCTTCAAAAAACACATGCCTAACATACAGACAAGGAAGTGCAACCATTGTTCTCTGTAGTTCGCTCTTTTATAATGCAGGAGAGGTTTTTCAAAATGAGTGTCAGTGGTATCCTCTGAGGAGACTTCACAGGCTAAAAAGTCTCTCCACAGGTGCACTTGTCTGGTGTTGGAGTATTGGCTTGAAGAAAGCACTGATCATGAGTTCAATACGTCCATCTCGAAACCTGACTTGAGATACTCCACGATTTTGTCCCCAGTCTCCTCTGCTGATGGGTTTAGGCAGCAGTACTTCTTGTAGTGGTGAAAATGCAGTAAAATTGTGATAGTAACAGACTGCTCATTTGAAAACATAGCTAAACGGAGTACTTGAATTGCACAATAAACATTTTACATTACTTGTGACAACAAACAAGTGATTTAGTGCAGTAACACTGCCGCTGACTAGCTAACATTAGCTTTTTATGGAGCAACTCTGCTGTGAAACGTACAAGAAGATGTTGTAGCAACGTCACATAAACATTATTTCTTTTCTGTAGCAGCAAACACAAGACACAATAGTAACTATTATACTGCAACTTGAGCTGATCCACACACACTTTACAGTTAACTGAAGTAACATAACCATGATCATCTGCTATATTGCATATTAATTCATATTGAATATAAGACAAGACAAGACAAGATAAGATAGAACTTTATTAACCCTGAAGGTAATTCTTGTGCCGATTGCTCCAAACTTACAGCAATATAAGAATAACAATAATAGAGCATCAGACAAGTGAAATATAAATATAAAATATAAAGTGTATAAGGAGTAAATGCAAAGAAACAGTGCCTAATAAAATAACAATAGAAGTAAGATACGTTAAGTACAAAATTAAGCTAAAAAGAAAAAGTAGTAATGGCAGTTACATTAAAAGTGATATTGGCAGTGATAGTGAAAAAAAGTTAGAATGCACCAAACAATGTAAAGATAGCACATGATACTGAACGTAATTCTACATGATAATAATGAAAAGCAATAGTGATAGTGGAAGTAATCTTGCACAGTGTGTTAAAATACTGTATATCTTTGATTTAATCACGCAGCCCTATGACCAACCAAAACAGTAAAGAAAATGCCACAAAATATGCATAAAATAATGGCAGTAGAATCAAGTCAGATATTCCTTTTATAATTTCTCTTAACAGCTTGCTGAGAGATTCCTCTCACACCATTATTTTTCTCCCTATAGTAACACAAAGCATTAAGTCTAGATTGGATTTAGCAGCCTGTCTATAGAGCTTTGTGTGTTACTTTCTCATTTAGTTCGTTTGTCCTTCTCTCCCTGATTGACGAGCAGTATCTCACATCTCTGTCTGTAAGCACAATGTAGCCAGTGTTTGGGAATGACCTTACTCCTTGTACAGTGCCAACCTCCCCTCTGTAACAGATTAATTTCTCTTTTCCCATGTGGGCTCGCACACTGTGTCCCATGTGTTGCAAACACAAGGTGATACTGTGCGGCTTTCTATTCCATGTTAATGTTGTTTGTCGCGCTCAAGGCTCTCAGAGGATTGGAGCTGGCCGCACGTGTTAGAGAACAACATCTGTCGTACCTGAGCGTGGGGGAAGCGGTATGTTTTGTTCATGCACACCTGCCGTGGTTGTTGCAGCTGACATTGTCAACAAGTGCTGCGGTGACTGAGGTGCAGCAGAATGAGTTTTATCTGGGTTTCTACGTCCACCACTGTTTTTCCTCTCATCTGCTTCGTAGGCACACCTCCACTGATGGCACACACACATGCTGGGGGTGCTGAACAGGAAGGCCGGCCAGATTCCCCTTTTCTGTTCCATAAAACCAAGCAGAAAAAAAAAAAAAACTGAATCTGACTATGATGAGAAGCCAAACATGGAAGTGATGCAGTGGCTGAATCATTTCTCACCGAGAACAACTGGTGAAATAATGAGCTCAAATTATCCAAGATGGAGAACTGATTCAGAGGAGGTGATTATCACAGCCAATGAAGGCTGAAATTGAGCAAATGATTAGGAATGAATGCATTATTAATGCTCATACAAGTGTTTGCAATAGAGTTATTCAGCTTGTACAAAAACGTTAATCTCAGAACACAATGGAAGCCACAATAACAAGGGATGAGGGAACCTGTTGTGACATGGAGCCCACAACTCAATCAAGTAAGGAGGCTTCACTGACTCGTCCAGCATTCAAGACCTACCCAAAACTCAATATTTTGCCAACTGGCTCGATTTTTTTTTAGAACCTCCGAATGATGCTGGTGACCTGCCAAAGTGGCTGGTAGAGCAGACAGATTTACTGGCCGCATCCAAAATTTATCAGCATTTGGCTGGTGGTAATTTGCTGCCCTGAAGGGGAGATGAAGGCAGGATGGATGCCATGGCATCGCCTGGATCCAGATGGCCCAAGACAGAAGGGGATGGATGCAAGCACTTTATCAGCAGCCTATGTTCCATAAGCCACTCAAAGGCTCAAGTACAAACAAAGGCAGCTATACAGTATGTAGGTTTGCCAAAATTTGACCATTCACTTCACCCTGCGCCTTGCTGCCTGGATGACTGCCTGTTGAATAGTTGAATACCTTGTGTTACATACTTCCTGTCGCCTTGAACTGCAGAAGACATTACGCTTAATTCAGAGGTACATTGTGCACCCTTTAGGGGCATTTTGGGAGGCTTTTATTGAACAATAAAATAACACGTGGGCTTAAAACTAATGTGTACCACTGATGTGTACCACTTTGTTTAATTTAATCACATGCCTCACTTATTTCTCACTGGTGGAAACTGGGAACAGTGTGTACAGAGGAGTTGGGGCTGGTTTCCAACCACATATGCTATTCTGTGGTCCATCTCTCAGCGACAATACTGGTCTTTTTTCATATTTCATGTTGACACAGTTGTTTGTCTTTGCCTGGCATGGTCCTCTACTGCTACTTGCATGGCACCAAAATTTCCTCAAGTCTTCGGCTGTGGTGTATTTCTAATCAAAAACTGCTTTGTCTGCTCACCAAAAACACTGGAAAGAATCTCTGAGACACAGGCGTCGCAGTGACTCACTGGGGTCAGTTGGCAAATTTCTTTACGCACATGTAACAACTCAACAAGTAAATCGAGAGCAAAGTGCAAAACTCAGAACTCTCCAATTATCTGAGTTGTTCGTAATTTCAAAAGCATTTTACAAGCATCTTGAATAGTCAAGGCGAGGCTATTCGTGTAGAGCATTTGATACAAAAGGCTAATCCACATGCATGACCTGACACATAAAGGAGCATGTAGGTGAAATAAAACCTAAAGTAGAGAAATTAAAGAGCGCAGAAGAAATATAGGTGAAAGTGCAACATGAAGTTGGCTGAAATAACCATTAAATAACTGTGAAAAACAGAAGTTTTTAATATGGATTTGAAAGTAATCAAATGTGGGGCAAGTGTCAGATCAGCTCAAAGTTTGTCCCAGTTACAGTATATGAAGCACAGAAGAAATAGAAGAAAATGAGGAGTTATTAAATTAATAAAGAGTGACTTTTTACTTTCTTATGCTTCTTACTTTAATTACTTCCTTACAAAACAGGCAGTGAAGTAGAAGCAAAGTGACCTCAAAAACCTTGATTGTGTTATTTAAATATTTTTGCTATATAAATGTCATCCTGTGTAATGGTTTGAATTGCATCTTTATGAAGCTAAATAAGGGACATTTAAAGTAGACATTAAAGTATTATGCAGACGTGAAGGAGCTGCTGTCAGTTATTAGATTACTGATTAGTATTGTCTATTCCAGAAATAGTAGACCTAATAATTAATAATAATAGTTAACTATAATTAATAACTGTAATATCATTAGAGGGGAAAGATGATACCACTGTCATGTCTGTCTGTTAATTATGAACCTGGAGCCAGGAAATGGTTAGCTTAGCTTAGCATACAGACTGCAAGCAGAGGAAAACAGCTAGTCTGGCTCTGTCCAATGGTAGAATCCCCCCCCCTCCATTCTGGCTTGTTTATTATTAAACCAATCACAACTGTCTTGGCGGTGCAAAGCCCAGGATGCAGCAACAGTGCCCCTGCAAAATGGTGTTGGGGCTAACTTGTTTTGATGGGGCATTTTCACGTAGGGAGGCTAGCTGAGGCATTAAAATGGCTGAATTTCCGCAAAAGAAAAGGTAACAGCTGCTAGCTTGTTTCTGTTAGCGACACAGGTGGTAAACATACCGCATAACCATAACCATCCACATATAATAGAAACCCCAGACAGGGCATTGCCGCTCCCATTGGCCAGCAGTGAAAAATTCCCTCGGGACCGAAAAAGCATTTTGTCCTGAAGCTCATCATTATAAAAGAGACGTCTGTAAAACTGTTGACAGGAACGTCAAACTGCAAACAAGGTCAATTATGACTCTTTCTATTATGAATCTTTGATCCATGAATGTTTTACATTAATACAACTTTCCTAGAGCTGACAAAAGCAATTTTAAAATCATCATAATGTCAAGTATTAGGCCTGAGTAAGAACTTCACATAGTCAGTGGGCCATGTTCCACAGGAGTAAATGTGGAAGCTAGAAAAGTTTTATGGTGTACGCACCAGGCGAGCGACTCTTATTTGACTGAAGTGTATTTTGTTAGCTCAGATTGTTTCCATAGCAATGGGGATTTTGAAAATGGCAATGCGCAGATAGCAGATGGCAGCTGAAATGTCTGTCTTATACCCACGGGCATTAGTTCTGCTTTTTGTGCTGATGCTAAACTAAGCTTAGCATCCCATGAGTGACCGTTAGCTTTGATAAAGCTCAGAGCTAAGGTAACCCTCTCCTGGCTGTAGCTGTATGGTATAAATCTTATCATTTTCACCTTCATTTCAAAATGGCCTGTTGTATTAACTGTGCTGAGCTGTTGTCTTTGTAAGTCAGCGTAAGCCGTAGCTGTGATGTCCCTGAGACTAATTCTTGTATGTTTACAGAGCATGGTAGTTAAAGTGACTCATGTTTCTATTTTAAATTTGTGACTTAGTGCATCATGGAAACCCAAGAAGTCTCCTTGTTTTAAGATATTTTGGCAGTCGGATGGGCGGAGCAGTCTGACTCAGTGGGACATCATCAGGGATCACATGCAGCATGAACTCACCTCACAGCTCCCTGAGAGATGAAGCAAGCGTGAACCAGACTGCACATCAGTAATATTGAGTCATGCACCATACTGCTCTGTGTTGGTGCTGTGCTCTGGAGGATGCCCCAAAATAAGACGCCTCAGTGTGGGAAAAAAAAGAGAAGCGAGGGCGTCTGCATAACTGCGACTTATGAATGCCAGATTCGACCTCGCATGGCTGACGATGAGAAGCTGAAGGAGTGCTGCAACCTCCGTCACTTCACATAGCCTCTGTGATCTTAATGCTAATTAGGAGTTCTTTGTTTGTATCAACTTACATTTGGGATTTACACAGTCTGTTGCAGATTTAACTGTCAGCACTTTGATCAAAGTGATTGGAATGAGGCCTCCTGTCGAAACAAACACGCTCACGCTCCTTCCCAGCTAAGATATGAGCCTAATTTGTGTTTTGTTTTGGAGAAACCCTACAGCTGCTTACTCTCAACCAGCTCACAGTAACGAGTCTCTCTGACTTGGCACTGTTACAAGTAAGGGTTCCAGAAAGGTTCTCTCTGAAGGGCTGAGGTTCTACTCAGAACTATTTGCTTTTGAAGAACCCTTTTCATCCAAAGAACCCTTTCTGGAAGAAAGAACTCCTGGATGGGTTCTTCATGAAAAGCGTGGGAATATAAAAGGGTGCTCTATATAACCATTGGGTCAGGTCTGCATAAAACCCCTGGAATATGAAAGCATTCTCAGTAGAACCACCTGGGTGGGGGTTCCATATCAAGTGGAACCTTCATGAAAGGTTCTACCAGAAATCAAAAACTCATCTGTAGAATACAGTATGGTTCTTCGTAAAGCCCCCAGATGACAGGAGTCTTTTAGAAACCCTTAAATGTGTTTTTAGATCCTCTTGGTTGGGTTCTACATGAAACCTTTGGAATACCCTAATAATAGTAGAAGACCCAGAGAGGTTTCTGGGTGGAACCATTACACCATAAAAGGGTTTTCTATAGAACCCCTCATTGGGGATTCTGAATTAAACCACAGATGTTTTAGGAATAAGTGTATTTTGGGTTCTAGGTAGAACCATGTGAAACAATTCCAAGTGGAGTCTTTATGAAAGGTTCTGCCAGGAACCAAAAAGCATTCTCCTATGGGGACAAGCTGAAGAACCCTAAATGGTTCTAGTTAGCCCACGTATTTCTGAGAGTGTGGGCTTCAGCTCTGATAAGGATTCTGTACATGCATCATTTTGAAATTGGATGGCGGTGTCCATAGTTTGCCTTTATTTCCCCAGACACTTGTGTAATTGCCATTCCCAAAATGCTCTTTGATTCCTGCTACCATGTCGGGCAGCGATGTGCTATTGACTCCATGTCAGGAATCATTCGGCTCATTTACTCTGCAAAACAATCCCATATTCCAGACTATATTGTCTGTGTGTTGTTTCTGAAAGCATGAAGCATATCTATCTCTGTCCTGATTTGATTGTGGGAGCACGATACAGTGATGAAAGCTGATATCCCATATTTAAATCTGTGTTTGAACTTTATCTTGACATCAGGAGCGTATTTCAGCTCCTGTGATTGGATTTGTCTTGAGTGACGTGTTATCTCCGCTCTGTTGGACCTGTTTCACTGCCATTTGCACCACAAAGAAGCCCTCTTTTACTAATCTATACCATACATTGTGTGTGTAATCACGTTTCTTGTAAAACATTGCTGCAGCACGGAAAAAGAGCTTTCCACATCCAAATGTGGCAAATGGCCTCTTTAAGATTCTGTCAATACTTAGTACCCTTTCAGTGTAAATCTTTGATTTTTTTGTAGCATTGTTTCCTGCTGTTATGCTTTCTGTTTTTGTGTGATTAAACCCTCAGAGTTTTTCATAGGTGTTGCTGGGATACGTGCCAGCGTTGCTCATTGTCATCGAGACACGTCGTCCGCAAGCGTGCGGCAGGTTATCCTTGTTTATGAATGAGGGCGGACATGCCACCAGTTCGATCAATGCCATTTACGTCTCGGCTCATTTCCTTCTCCTCCACCTCCTCCTCGCCTTCCTCCTCCTGCGGGTTTCCTCCTCCTGCACGTGCAGGATAACAGTAGCTTTGCTGATACACACAGAGCGAGCCAGCTATTGGCCGTACTTCGGTGAAGGGCTTATTTGGATTACACTGTTTACACATATCTGTGATACTGTGTGATTTAGTCTCACTGTTGCCATGAATAAACCAATTATTGGAGTATTGGCGTCCAGCCTTTTCCTGACTGTGTTGCGGTTACCTGTAATACATAGAGAAGAAGTAATCATCTTTATCCTCTTTGAGACGTGCACTGTAATCTGTAAACATTCTAGCAATTTTACTTTTTGGCTTCATTTTGGAAAAGACATCCAGTCATATTTTGACAAAAGTCACTTTGGTAGTCCACTTACTTTGGACTGATTCCTGATTTGTATTTTTTTTAAATGCCTTGAATGTGTCGAAACACATTGACATTGTCAGTAAAAGCACGCACAAGATTCCAACTCTCCTAATTAGTTATAATGTGTGTGAAGGAACACCTTGATTAAGGTCACTTTGAAGCAACAGATTTAATTCTGAAGGTACACTTTCGCAAGCTACACAGGATGTAATTAGCAACCCTGTCTCCTTAAAATTCTACTACTAAAATACATCCTAATGCCCCTGGTGTTAAGTTAACAAATCTGCAAAGTCCTAAAGTGTTCATACAGAATGTGGACAACATTCACTGACAATTAAGTTTTTATTTGCTTTCCCCCTTCACTTGTAGCAAGTTAATCTTTATTAATGCTTCTATGATTATGTTTAGACACTGACTGTCTAAACATAAGAGTAACTTTACACCAGGCTGAAACTCGGGATGCACCATGCAATATTTTTTTCACCTGATGCCGATAACTGATAATTACCTGCTTCTTTTGGCCAATACCCAGAATTTCACGTTTTTGTATTTGAAAAAGAAGTTAATATAACCTGTAGTTTATGCGCACCTGTGGATGAAGATGTAGTGAGCAAAGATGAGTGAAAACAACAACAAAGAACAGTTCTGACTCTTCAAATGTTCATTTATGTTTTTCTGGTAAAGTTAATAAAAAACTTTTATAGAGAATTTGCCTAAGAATTAAAAATTAAATGCTTTGACAGTCTGTCAAATCATATATTACTAAAGCTGACATTTATGGGCTAATATAGGTGGATAGGACAATATCAGCTGATAATTTATCACTCCCAGCTATTTAGGTCACTGAAAATGGAGCTTTTGGAAAACTCCTGCCAGAGTGAGGATATTTAGAAACTCTGTTTTCAGTGTGGAAGTATGTAGACGAGGACAAACAGAGTTTTTGGAGTTTGTACAGTATTTGATTTTTTGCATTGAAGCAATGGACGTTATATTCTCTATGGGCTATTTAGAAAGATTAAAAAGGACATTGAAAATACAATGATGGAAATGAAAGACAAAAACACAATGCTGTTGACAGTGATTTAATTAAAAAAAAAAATTATCAGGGAGGATACTGGAAAAGCAATGCTTCCTGCTTCCTGTTTATAAGAATGGTCGCGCGATTTGTATTTTTAGGTGTGTTGGTACAAAATGGTGCTAAAACACTTGCCAGGACAGAGATTATTTTTATTTTAAATCACCGTTTAAAAATGAAAATGTATACATGTGGACGATGCTTGAAAGTGTCAAGCGTCACTGCTATGTGTGGTTGAATGTGGGTGTGTTTTTATGCCAAAAATAACAACAATTATCCATATATTCAGAAATCAATGCAGCGTTTCCTCTACCATTGCCTTGGTAAGTTGTTGAGCTAACTGTCTGGTTGTATGCCCTGTATTTGTGTGAACACAGTTAATATGGTTTCAGTGTGTTACTATGACAATAGCGGTTACCTAAAACATCTGAAATATGTTTTCAACATAATCCAGCCAGTAATTACAGCACACTTCCACCAAAAATAGAGGCTGTAGTAGATAAATGAAATTTCCAGGAGATTGACGGTTGTAATAAGAGAGCTGCTCTCCATCCACACTGAGGATGAGACAACAAGACAGCTCAGCGTATTGTGGTAAAAAAAAAAAAGTCTGTACTGCCGAATTTCATACGCCAGTCACACAGCGGTTACTATAACAGAAAGACGAAACCAACAATTTAGATTGCATGTCTGAAAAGGAGTTTATATTAACAATAGCCACTGTTGCCAGTTTTGACAGTAAAATGTAATTATCTGTCTGTGTTGTCTCCATGCTGCAGTGACGGCAGGTAAAAGGAATAAATACCAAACTGTGCGTCATTTCTGTAGAGATTGACATCAAGTCAAACACAGATTCATGTTGTCTGTTTGGCGTTTTCAGTGTACAGCATACTTGCCAACCCTCCCAATTTTCCCAGGAGGCTCCCGATTTTCACTGCCCTCTCTCTATTTCCTCCCAGGATCACAATTCTCCTGTATTTGTCCCAATTTATGACACATTTTCACATATTATTTTCCTTTTCACTATCAAAACCTGTTTCTTGCACTGTACAGCTGAAAGAGACAGCTGCACCAAACCAGACTTAAGAAGAATTCACATTTCTGTTTTAAAGGAAGGTTTTCTTTTAGGGGGCAGGACAAAAAAAATAAATGAATGAAATAAAACTACTGAATATTAGTTTATGCTGGAGATTTACACAAGTTCACCCCAGAGAACTGTTCTGTACTCCTTCCTGAGAATTAAAAGTAAGATTAAAAGTATTCAACATAAAAGTGCTGCAGCGGTCTACTTATCATGCAGGACACAAAGTCTGTGAAACTCAAAATTTTTTCTTCCTATTTTTGAGGTCTCGAGGTTGGCAAGTATAGTGTACATTATAAAATATTCTGTCTTTATTGATCACGGCCTGCAGCTCTTTGAATAGCTTGTATGTAGTTACGCACACTGTTTTACAGAGGAATAAAAGGCCATTTAAACTGTGCTTGAAGTCATGATGTTAGCTTAATTCATCTACAGCCTGGTTACTTGTGTAACAGTGTGATCTTGATAACCTCAGTAGTAATATGTGTTAATTTGTTCACTTTAACAGTTGAGTGTCTTAGGATTTAGCCTCCTCCAGTGTGACAAACTCTCAGTGTTGTGTGTGTGTGTGTGTGTGGGTGTGTGTGCTTTTGTGGCCAGGGCTCCAGCTCAGTCCCCTTGGAAGGAGCAGTTGTATTTTATTCCAGGAGGGGGCATGGCTATGACCCCAGAGGGGAGCCGAGGCATCGCAGGGTCAATCGAGATGTACCGCCTCAGCTGCACAATCTGACAGACCTAATGAAGCTATTTGTAATGGGATTCTCTGCCTTCAGCTCCGGCCCTGTTATCTGTGGCCAAGCAAACTCACTGCAGCAGGGCCGAGGCCAGCTCATCAGTGCACTGCTCTCCCAGTGTCTTCTGGGTGCTGAACAAATAATCACATTAGACTGTGTGGACTGTGGCTGTGACATTAAGACTGCATGCTACAATACCAGACTGATTGTTGCTTAAAACTATAGCTGCCAGTGTTACAACCAACACATGTAGCTTGGGAGAAAATGCATTTGTAACATTTCTTTACTGTTCATAAATAGCACAATTATGCAGTAAGATAAGTCAAATAAAGCCAAGTAAGTTAGTTGTCTTTTCAGAGAATAGTTTGCCGTTTGTTAGCTTTCTGGCTCAGAATCAGATGAGAAAACTGACACCACTCTCGTGTCTGTACTGTAAACATGAAGCTTCAGTGAGCAGCTGATTAGCCTAGCAACAGTTAGTTAGCTCTGGCATAAATTTCATCAAGTATCAGCTAATTTCAGCTCCGACAATGAAATGATTTATGTCGATATGATAGAGTAGCACACAGGTAATATTGGATTTCTCTGCTAATCGTATAATACCAAACAGAGTCTTCAGGGCTTTATTATTGTCACTAACACACCTGCCTATGATATTTTCGTTTTGTTTGTTTGACAGTTATTAAAGCTGGGGTTACAGTGCTGTGTTAAATGTCTGGGCTGCAGCAGCTACACAGACCACAGGCGCTGTAATTGGTCAGGACGAGCTGCTTGTTTTCTCCTACAAGTTTATGATTGCTGGGCGGGAGATTGTTGATGGTGAGGACAACATGAAGCAAGCTGAAGAAAGATATCTGCTTCTTTTCAGTAATACATACCTAGCAAAGTCATCTCCACCGCAAACCCTCTCCTCATTGCAGTCACCACTGTATGGCACAGTGAATGAAAAAGCATCAACATGGAGATTGCACAGCTGTAGTCTCCTATTCAGAAGTGAGAAAGGTGAACCTTCCTATTGACACTCTGTATGACAAAGTGGATGAAAGAATATAAACCCTGTTAATGTGGGTTTAATATTTCAAATTCAATATGAGATGATTATGTACAATTATCCTGCACCTGCCTACTTGGTGGACATTATTTAGTGGTCCTTCAAGAAACATTTCAGGCATTCTGGGAACGGATAGGAGACCATACCACCTATAAACTGTACGTTCACAAAACATTCTGAGAATGATCCTGGTGCTGTAAAAGCTGCTGTTCCCGGACGATCATGATGTTGAGTTCTATTTCGGTCCTTCCATCAACATCACAGAACGTTTTCAGACATTACATTACAATAACATTACGGAAACAAAGTGGCAGAAATGAATATTTCTGCAGGGACAATCCAAAATAAAGTCGGAAATTCAGCTGACGAAAGAACTGAAAGAATGTTACTTCTGGCATGTTTTGGCTGTATTATGTTTTAAAATGTCAATCAAGCCAGATGTGCTGCCAGTAGCCTGTGTCCAAAACAACATTAAACCGTGATCAAAATAGTTTCTAATGACTGAAAGAAGTGTGATGCCTCCATTCTGACTGTTGTCTCATAGTGAGACTGGGTTTGAGTCCTGGCTGGGGAAGGGCCTTTCTTTGTGGGGTTTGCAAGATAGCAGTTTTTAGGTCTCATTAAGGTTCTGCAAATGTTCCTGTAATGTCACAAAAGGTTCTGCACATATTATAGGAATGTATTGTAGAGATGGGATGGGAACATCATATTGTAATGGTCCCCTAAGTAAATAAGGATCCCTATGTGGAGCATATATCTAAAGTCATGTAGGGAACATACTGTATATCAGCTTAACAGCAGTCCCGAATGAAATGTCCCCTAACTGGGAGCTGTATGGGAATGTTCTCTCGATGTCCCAAATGTCGTCTTTGTAATGTTGCAATGTGACCATAAAATAACCAAATTGGAACGTACCCCTAAGGTCATACATGAAACTTACTTATTATTGACCAACTTTGACCCATATGAGACATTCTGATTAAGTTCTCAACCAAACTTTCTCATATGACCAACAGGGACCCATATGGGAACGTTCTGTTTAAATCGCAAATGTCCTTGTTGCAGTATGACCATAAAATAACCAAAATGGAACGTCTCCCTAAAGTCATAATAGGGAAATGCAGCGCTTTCATAACCAAAGGAGAATATTTTAGGAATGTCCCCAATGTTCTGTAAAAGTTCAGAACATTTGTCACCTTCAGAAAACTTTTAGGGAGTGTTACACAACATCCCCAGAACGTCCCCTCCTCCGTGAAATATTGTTACCAGATATCAGGAAGAGCTGTTGCCTGTTTCATTTTCTCTGCACTGGCTGTGCTAACCTGACCTTAACTCACAATGTGGTCATAAACCAGATCAAATTTAAAGTTTAATCGTTCTTTTGCTTTGAAAGGACATTTTATCTCTAAAGATTATAATTTGATATTTAATAGCTTTGATTTCTCTGAGCTGCTTAGGAGTATTGATTCACATCAGCATAACAACCCTCTGACCCCTTTGTGTTATTAATGTTTGCATTGATCCAGGACATTCCCAGCATTCAGTTCTTTTTTTTAAAATTCTCTTTCCTTTTTTTTTCCCCCCTCTGTGAGGTCCATGCCCACCTTCATGAGGCTCTGCTGCTCATCTCGGCGATATTAATTGCAGCTCCCAAATCGGCTGCCTGCTCCACCCCATTGTAGCAGAGGAAGCACTGTTTAATCACCCGAGTAGTGCTGAGAGATTCTTCCGGGCTTTGCACAGATTAAGAGGACATTACCTAGAAATGAGGGAGAGAAAATGGTCCATGGGTTTTTAAATACTCACTGGAGAGCCTCAGTCTTATGGTCTTTTATTTTGGTGATTTTCCTTTTCCCTACATTTATCCACGGACCTACTTTGTACTTATTTTTTCTTCAACACCCTACTTGATATTCATGCTTTTTTACACATACTGACACGTGTGAGCTGCTCTGGAGAAGGTGCACTTGTGCTTTTGAGGTTAGGTGCCTTGCTCGAAGGAGTTGTTGAGACAGTGGAGTGCCGCAGTAATAAAAAAAAAACAACACCCTGCTCTCTGTGGGCCTTCATCTGACATGGTTGAGAACTCCTGGTATTATGCCAAAGCTCAAATACAGTAAGATGTTTTTGATCTTCCGCCCTGACAAATTGCCTGAAACACATTTTCTTGTTTTTCTGACATTTTTTGCCGTGTCGGTTTGTTTTTGTTGACGACTGTTAAATTTAGGATGAATTTCTGTCATGCGCTGATGCTGAGGTTTTTTTTTTTTCTGGAGCGCTCGAGGTAACTTCAGGTCTTTTCCGTCAATGTCAGAGAGTGTTGGCAGCAGAAATTACGCCTGCCTGACTCTCTTTCTCACTCTGATTGACTTCCCTTTGCCTCTCGATCTCTCCTCTCTTTACTGGTTGTTTGTCAGCGCTGATGCATGTTTGTCACACGATGCCCAGTTCTCCATCCGGCCTGATAAAGCTGCAAACACCAGCCAGACAGCAACAACAAAGAAGGATGCAAATCTTTACAAAGGCCATTTTTTGACTCATCACCCTGACTCTGGTAAACACTGTTAACAATAGGCTCTTTACAAACAAAATGGACGATAGTAGCTCTTCACCAGAAGTGTGTTTTTTTTTTTTTCCAGAATAGTTAATGAGTCATTTGGGTAAACAAGGATTTAATTGTCTCTCAGTGTGCAGAGCCCTGACATTTGATGTTAAATTATAGCTATAAAACTCTGGGCAACACTGAGGTGCATCTCACTGCCAAGCTGGCATAGACTGTGAGACCTGCTCGATCCAAACCTGGACTGGATGGAGGTAAGGCAGAATGGTCAGACACAGAGCGTGTCACTAATATTGGTTTTATTTTTTTTAACCTGAGGTTTGTGATTTTTCTTAGTCTTGTGAGAGGGCTCAGTCTTGTTTCTTCAATTCAGTTTAGGTTGGCGCTGGATGGATCTGCAGTTGAAACACCAGCCAAGGTGTTTTTATGTTGTTTCTGTCGATCTTGAATGAATAAGAAGATTGCAGCTGGTGAAACGGGCTGCAAAGTAACATTAAACCTTATGGACACCATCAAAGTATGTCCTCTAAAAGTGCTTAATTTGCCACTGATGTGTCTGACAACATTATGGATTGAGGTAGACCTCATTGTTAAAGAGTAATATAAGCTTTGTTTAACTGGGGACTGTAATGGCACTGCAAACTTCAACCTAAATCAACGGAAATGAAATGTCAATGGTTTTTGGAAACCTCACCAAAAATCCATTAGCTTGTCTGTCTTTCAACACTCACCAACTGTGGTTAGGTTGAGATAAATCCTTAATTCACAGATGTTTCTCAGGTGTTCAACCTCCTTTTCACTCTTTTCTTTTAATATTTTAATATTTAACTGTGAATAATTCTGACCAAACCAGAGCTGGTGATTGTTGAAAGTCTGGGGTTTTATTATGTTTGTGTTGAGTCTGAATGAAGATAACAATGCTAGCTAGCTAGCTAACATTGCCAACATATATCTGAGACACTGATGTGATTATTATCCCAAAACACTGTATGAAATACCAAACTAACTGTACAAAGTGAACTAACAAACTTGAGGAATAAAAATCACTAAGGTTGTAGGTGACAGTAATGTTATTATAGCGTTGACAGACAGTAAACAGACGTGCAGCTCATTAAACAGATATACGTCACATTACATTGTGCAAGTAGAGAATAATACTCAATGCAAAGATAGAACCAGAACCCACATCACCTCTGTTTGACAGCGGTGACATTTAGATTCAGCTGAATCTGGGTTAGATTGATTTGAGATATGACTCTGCAAACACACTCGCAGGGAGTAGATGCTGGGTTTTGGTCTGAGACTTTTCATCAATAGTGAAGGAGCAGAGCAGAGCGGCACGGAGCAGGCAGGACTGCGCTGAAGAGTGAGGAGTGATGGATTGAGGCTCCCTGTCTCGCAGAGTGACGGCTCAGAGACAGTGTATGTTACCCTTCCATCAGCCCCTCTCTTTTTTCCATCGGCCGTCCCGTTTCCTGCCACGGCCCCCAGCCTGCACACTGGGAGGGGATATCGATACAATACAAATGAGATGGTCTTTACCATTTTCCACAGTTTTCATCTCTCCCTGCATCACCTTCCACCTTCTCCAAACTGAGTCAGTCTCCTCCTTTATTGTCTCATTGTAGCTTGAAGGAGTGCACAGAGAAACTGATGATAATGGCGCAGGTGAAGGAGGCTACAGCGGAGGTGGTCAACATGAATACTTTATAAAGTATTTCTCATCAAGCCTTCAGCCAGAAGAGCTCAGTTTGCAGCCAGAAATGCTTCTGATTGTTTAAATTACAGTACTGGAAAGTGGCAGGAAAATAACCAAGTATAATTTTGAGGAAGCCTATTTTTCACCTGAGCATTTACATTTTATACCCTTTTTTTTATGTTTACACTGTAAGTTGCTAGCAGTTCCCAGAAGACACATTTCACCTCTAAACCTCTCAGATGGTTTAACCTAAAGGTGAAATATGTAACACACCAGCGTTTAACCGTTATAAACATCTACTCCTTCTAAAGGATTATTGATGATGTCTCATGACTCTTAAACACAAACTCATTCAGCAAACATTCTGTTTCCAATCTTTATGCTAAGTTAAGTGAACCAGCTGCCATTGGTAGCTCCATACTAAATGAACAGACATGAGAGTGCATCAGTCTTATTTATTTTATTTGTGTGTTTTATTTAAAAGGGGCATATACAGTTTAAAACATAAATGTCAGCATTTAAATCATCATACTAGATTATAGCTTTAAGCTATTTCTCATTACTCTGCAGGTCAAAACTAAGAAACAGCACAATACTATTTAACCGCATCTAACTTTAAGCAGGAAAGTGATTACAAGTATTTCCCAAAATGTCAAACTGTTCCTTTAACTGGGATTTTAAATGCAGGACTTTTACTTCTAATGGTATTGTTATATTATATATCATATGTTATATATGTTATATAACATTTCCACATTAAAATGTCTAAAAATCTTTTATTGGAGGTACAGTAAAGGTGCACGGGACATGTCAGAGACTGAGGAAGGTGAACATGACATGAAAAATTTGTTATTAGAGTTTTAATACAGTGTCTTTCTGTGAACATGATTTCTGAATGCAGATTCATCGGCAGTGGTGTTTTTTAAACAATAGGACAGAAACTCTCATGATCCATTACGAGATCATCGTTGTACTACGTCTTTTGTTATTGTTTTGATGTGAGAACGACGCGGGAGCGGAAATTACATACTGTGTTTTCAAGTTTTCTTCCACACGTGGTATTTGAGCAGCCATGATTTCATCATGTCTCAAATGTCACTGTCCAACAGGTTCTGTTCAAAGGTCTCTGTTTCAGCAGGTCTTCAAAAGGCCACTGCACAGCATGTGGTTATTACGGTCCCGACTCGATGAAAATAATGCAAAATGAAATCTGTTATGCCGCCCATTTCCTTTTGAACTCCTCCTTGGATGAGAATTGCCATTGTTGCAACGAATAACTGGCTGAAAATGGAAATATGCGCAAGTCAAATGTAGATATAGGTCTGGAAGTCTCATGAGTGGGTTTTTCTTTCCGCAGGAATGAAAGGTGGTTGTGGGTTAGCGGTGTAATCATACGTGACTAAAAAAGAGACAAGGGCCCCTTGTGAGACGCTGTAGCCGTTACTTTGGTATGTTCTTCCAGTCTCCAGTGGCCAGTTTCACTCCAGTTGAGCTGCCTTTCCATGCTTAGTTCAGGAAATTGGGCCTATTTCTCGTGTTTCTAAAAATAGCTGCTTTATTTTACCAGAAATGTTGCGGTGGCCAATTACATTTGGCTGAATTCCCTTCCTGCCCCGGGGGAAAGTGCAGCCGACAAGAGCCAAACCGTCACTCAGTCGTTGTTAGAGGCTTCGACTGATTAGTTCTCAGTCCAGAGCTTTGTGAAGTTTGTTAGATGTAGATGTTATATTTTGCGCTGTAATTACCACTTCCCTTTTTTGGGACAGAAGTTAATTATCGAGGCTGACTTCATGACGAGAGACTGTCGCCGTCAGTGTCAAGGCACCAGTGGGTGACCTTCATGCTGGAAGTCCACTCCGCACACACACACACACATGCAGTTTTCAAGCCTCACTTCGCATGAATGGCTGTGTTGTTGCTGTGTTTTTTTCACCAGTTAACTGCAATTAGACTTAGGATTGTCAACAATTAATCAGTTGTTCTCCCCTGGAGTTTTCATCCGCTTGCTACTGCTAACAATATGTCCTTCTTAATTACACAGTAATCGGCATAAACAAAGTGTTTATTGTTGTGTAATGAACTGTGGCTCATAGCGAAAAAAGAAAAAAAAAATACAAGAAAGGGAAGCAAAGCGGGAAGAATTTCGGTCACCTTTAATTCAGTGATGTTAGCAGGGGTGTAGTCAGTCAGTCAGTCAGTCAGTCAGATAGATAGATAGATAGATAGATAGATAGATAGATAGATAGATAGATAGATAGATAGATAGACAGACAGTTTTTCTCAATACAGTAATTGTGGTATCCCATATTTCTAAATCTTAACAGTAATGCCAAATAAAATAGCTTATAAAGAATAGGCACAACTGAATGACTATAGAAATATTATTCAAGGATTCAAGGGCATTTAATATCTTTATACAGCACAGGGTTGTATAATGGAATGAGAGTTGTACTTCCCTCTTAATACACATACAAGACACAACATATATACAAATAATTAATTAAATCCAGAATGTGTATAAACATGTGAAACAGAATAAATACATACGTACACAAAGTAAACCTGTAGTGCTTTTTTGAATTTGAATGCAAACAGCGGTAACAAGATGGGGATGATAATATGGTCGACATCCTTACATAAAATGTTGAACACAGAGGAAACAGTGTCCGTCAACTTAAGACTGCACTTGTGCAAAAACACAGAGTCG